>QLTV01001682.1:4194017-4209402 GCA_003457575.1 Thermophis baileyi
GAGAAAAAAAAGATCCTCAAAGAAAAAACAGAAAGTCCAGGTGCCTCTTGGAGGGGAAAAAAAAGCACAATGACGTCACCAATCCGGTTCGGTCGGTGCCGGTCCGTGGGTGCCATCTTTTTTTTGAAATTTTTTTTGAATTTTTTTTTCTTCTACGCATGCGCAGAAGCTGAGTTTCCTGCACTGTGCATGTGTTGCCATCTTGTTTTTGGCGGTTTTTAATTTTTTAATTTTTTGGGGACTGCGTATGCGCGCGCGCAAAGCACGCCCGCCCACAAAGCGTGCCCACGCGGCACGGGAGGAAGCGAACCTCCCCCTGTGCAAGGCCATAAAGTGAACCAAAGGTCTCACCTTTAAGGGTCTGGCTGCTGTCCACTGCTGAGCTGGAAGAACAAAACAAGAAAGATTCAAAGCTAAAAAACAAGTCCTTCCTATTCAAATCCCTCCCTTCCATAAGAATTCCTACGCTATTTGCCTAGAATTAAAGACACAGAATAGGAAGATCCTACAGATTGGTAATTCTGATTTGTGCTATTTAAAGAATTAAGTCATTTGAAGTAAGTAGCTGATCCAATAAGTTTTTCGGAATTCACATCCTCTCATCCTGGCTTGTTCACCCAGTTTGAACCACTGTGCCATTCTGTTAAAATTAAAATAGACTATCCAATATTCCAATTATTGAGGCTATGGGTATAGAATATGATCTTGACACCGGTGTTGTTGCCCAGGCAAAAGGGACTAAGATACTTTTTAAAGTCCAGAATATTCAGATAACCTTTGGAACTGGCTTAGGGTTACACTTCCATTATTCACTGAACTACAAGAATGAGGAGGAGGTGGTACAGCACAACCAGACTTGCAAAATGCTGTTAGTACAATCAATTTCAATAGAAGTTGTTGGAGCCAATCCTGTGGAGTTGATTTCATGGTCTGGTATTTTTAATGGAGCTGACAAATAAGCCCTCCTATCCCAATTCAAAGATTCATTTCCCATTTTGTATAAAACCTTAAGCTATTTTTCCTTGGGGTCCTTCCCTTAATCTAGCCTGGTCTTTCTTACCTCTAGTCCCCAAGCAGACAGCCTCACCTGGAGACTGGTGTAGATGGTGGTGAAATTGGGAGAGGAAGGTGTTGCTTTGTAGGTGTTGAGGGAACATCAACAAGATCAGGCATGGCAGATGTGCCCACTGTTTGAGTGCGCACCAGTTCTGGGTCTAACACAAACAACTCATCCTGGGAGATCTCTGTTACATAATTAAGATGTTCCTGGAAATATACAGATAAGTAATTTGAGGGACAGAATTAATTTTTCTACTATTATTAACTAGTCAAGACCTCAATCAATATCATTTGATAATATGCAGCAAACCACTGCAATTGTTTTCCCCCCCTATATAAATACATCAAAAACAAGCAGAAAAAATATCTAGCTGCAAATAATAACTATTTTTGAAAAGAATTCATTCAGTTAGTCCTGTAGTACTGAATATTTTAAAAACAAATAAAAACCAAGATGTATGCCAAAAATCATGTGTTATTCCAGGGGTCCTCAAACTTGGCAACTTTAAGACTTGTGGACTTCAACTCCCAGAATTCCCAGCTGAAGTCCACAAGTCTTAAAGTTGCCAAGTTTGAAGACCTCTGTGTTATTCCATAAAAAGCATGAAAATATACTTTTTATTTTTTATTTATTGGAGAAGCTCATTGTCCACTGTATTTGGACAACAAAGTAAAGCTCACCTGGGCACGGTCTATTCTATAAAAACGATCTGCTGTGGTTGCTGTAAAAGAAATACATAAATTACTTGGTATTTATATCATTTTCTCAATAATTTAACTGACATTGTCTACCTATTTCCCAATACATCTGTGTAGTCGCAAGCCCTGGAATCTGCCTTTCCAAAGAGACAATTGGAAGATGTTGAATTCTGAGCTCAAGCATGTATTTCATAATTGAATGCTGAATACAATAAGCCTGACATATAACCTTGGCAATGTTAGCCACTT
This sequence comes from Thermophis baileyi, assembly GCA_003457575.1. Lineage (NCBI taxonomy): Eukaryota > Metazoa > Chordata > Lepidosauria > Squamata > Dipsadidae > Thermophis > Thermophis baileyi. The sequence goes on from QLTV01001682.1 coordinate 4,196,025, forward strand.
TGATAAAACATGATTTACTGCAGGGGTGTCAAACTCGCAGTGTCACGTGACTTATCATGACTTTTCCCCTTTCCCTGAACCGGGAGTGGGTGGGCGTGGCCAGCGCACGAATTGGACACCCCTGATTAAATTATTCTCTTATTTTTAGTCATGCTTGAGTACACAAATAAAGAAACCAGCTTCATTAAAATGTGCTTTCTTTTTCCTTGATGCATGTTTGGGTATGCTGAGTATAGTGAGTTTTGACAAAATCTCATTCATTTAAAAGTATATTTCAGTGTGACACATGTGCGTGTCACACTGAATATATTGTTAAAACTCACTTTCATATCTTGACATTTAAACTGATAGGTTATTATCATCACTAATCAATGAAAAAATAATTAAAATTAAATAAAATCCATTGAGTGCCAGGGATTCATGTAAGCAGGAGGTACTCCCATCTTTGACAGCTTAAGTGACATAAAAATTTCCATGAGGAATAAAGCAAGAACTGGCTGCTCCTAAATGCTTTATCATACCATGTTATTCTCCACCAAGATCAGCGGATGCATACACCCCCCCAGTTAGGATGATGTAAGGGAACTCAGGCAAGCATTTTGTGCTTTTTTGTATAGGCTTTTGGAATATGACTGCAACTAGGTAAATAATTTGCTGCTGCCTAGTTTAAACAGTCTATGATTTTCCAATTCTTTCCCAGAAGATTCCTGACTCATTTCACCTATCCTCAAAGGCTAAGGTAGATTAGCAAGTAGATAGGATACAAGCCATGATACTAAGACAATTCCTTTTCTGACAATGCTTCTGCGACATGTTAGAAAGCTGTCTTCTGCCTTCCAACAACAGGGGAATTTGCTGTCTTACTCAAAAGGCATGGCTGGGTTATAAAGAAAATATAGAGGTACCCAGTTTCCCAGTTTGTGGCCCTTCTGATATGTTGAACTTCCAATGCATCCAAAGGCCGGGAGCAAGTGGCTGAGCTGTATGGAAGTGGAGGGGAAGTGCTCACACCCAACAGGCCAGAATTACTAATCCTCTTGTGTTGCACACATAGCTCTGTACCAAGGCTCCAGGCATAAGAGAGCGTTCAGGTAGGGAACTACAGCCCGGGTGACTAAATTTTGTGGACTTAAAGACTTTTCCTTACCTCTTTTGGATTTTCAGAATGCTGTGGACAAGGGGGAGGTTGCTATGGCTGGACCCTAGAAAGATTGGGGAATTCTCTTTGGGAATAGAGCAGAAGTGATGGGGAAGGGAGGGGAGCTCATGACACAAGCCAGAGCAGATTAGAAGAGTGAAAGAGCCTCGTTTATCCTGTCCCGGGGAGAGATTTACAGTCGCAGAGCTGTTGATGAAGGCCAGTAATTCAACCATTTTAATGAGCCTGTGTTGCCCCTGAATACCACTCCAGCTTTTTTCCCATTGACACATTTTCCTCTATTTGGAACATGCTGCTGGGAAACTGGCAGAAAAAGAGAAAACAATCTGCAGCAACAATATCTGGGAACAGGATCCTCATATAGGGGCACAAAAGAGATGGCCTTTTCTCACTGGGATCCCATAATCAAATGTGTCCATGTGCCTGCATGTTGCGCATCAGGGTTGGTGATTTCATTTCTTTATTTGGGAACAAGATTACACAATGATATACATTTGGAAGAACTGCTTTCTCTTATTCCTTGTGAATAAGGGATGGACTGGAGTGAACAAGAGGCTAATAACCGACCTACTGACACCGATAGGAGATTAGTATCCTACAGTTCCTTGAGGGAGTAGAGATAGAGAAAAGATTTTAAAAACCCGGAGAAAAGGGATGGAGGGAGATGGGAAGTTAAGAAGTATGAAAAAACACACAAAAATGGAATCGGGAAAGCAGATGAAGTCAGCAAAATGAATTACTCTTTCTTTCTCTCTTACACACATTGATTAGAAGGAAGAATACAGAATAAAGTTCAATCTACCAGCATTATATAAAAAGAACCTGCAGTGACACGAATCTCTCCCAGTGTCCTCCTCAGTCTTGATTGTGGCCTGTCCGTTTTTACTTTCTGCACTCTCCACTATCTATCCTGGTTAAATCTCACTGTATCTCATGCTGTCCCCATCTATTAGATCTCTTAAGAGCTTTGTTCCAATTGCCTACTATAACCTTCCTGAAGGGAGGCCCGGAGGGATGTGCTGCATCAACAGACTCCAAAGACCATGCAAGCTTCTCCCTGTGTGTTTGGGAACTTATTCCGGCTTTGCTACAGGGGGACAAAAGCTCCTATTGTCTGAGCCTGTGGGAGAGTCTCAAGAGTCTTGCTTAAACTAAAACCTTAAAAAGAGCTGAAGCGTGCTACAAAAAGTGAAAAGTGCAGCTGAAAGCTTTAGGAAGGCCTTCAGGTAGGGGGCAAATTGCAGCTGGGAAAGAAGTTGGAACAAAACTGTGTTTGTAAACAAGTTTCTGCTGCCCTGCGGAGCACTTGGGAATTTTTGCAAAACACAGCTGGTTGGGTCACAGGCCCAGCAAGGGGGGAAAAAATAATAATGAAATCAATTGTTATTACTTTGCCTTCTCTTGTTACTCCCCCCTCCCCCCAAAAAAGCTATAATTGAATTTGATGCACAAAAGGTAAATTTCAATGCAGCATATTCATTGGTATTCACTGTTTTTGGGAATCCTTAGCTAAGTTGTGGTGAAACTGCTTTATCTTCCTCAACCTTTTCCTGTAGAGCCATCTGCTGGCCAAAGAGTAAATCTAATTCAAGCATCATCATTCCGTCCAACAGGGACAAATGGCAACGGTATAAACTACACTCTAAAATTTTGGATAAGTCAAAAAGGTTCTGTAATTGGACGAAAGTGAAGCTTGTTCAAGACATTTCCTTGAAGCCAAGGTTCTATTTTTCTGAAACACAAAAAGCCTTCTTATATATGCTCTTAATCCATCTAAATGGATATTTATATTGTAAAATAACACTGTTGTATAATGAGTGCCGTTAGCTTTTTTCCTCTTTTTATTTTTATTCAAATAAACTTAAAATACAAAACTCCATTTTTTTTTAAAAAAACCAGAAACAACACAAAAACAAGACATTAAAAAAGTGCATTAAAAAAAGAAAAAATGCTAACACATATGCACATATTATCCCCCCGTCGAATACTGCTTAGTACATTACTACAATATTAGCTTCCCACCCTTTGCGAAACTGCCCCCCCCAATTTTAAACTACTAAATATATTTGCAAATTATTAACCTGCCATCTATCTACTATATTAATGACAAAATAGTTAACAAGAACAACAATAATAAAAAAGACAAGATTAAAGTTTCAAAACCCTCTGTTAAGAAACTATTATTGTAATCAATGTGTAGAAAATTTACCAAAACATCTTATCTATCCCAAATTGTCCCAAGAGTTAAAACCATGCTTGTACTTATATATTCACAAACATGTTTATACTCTGTTTATACTTTGTTCGTAATCATATATACGCTTGACAAATAAATAAATAAATAAATAAAAAAACATGGACAAATGGCAACAGATGCCAACGGTATAAACTCCTCCCTAAAATTTTGGATAGTCAAAAGTCTGTAATTGGATGAAAAAGAAGCTTGTTCAAGACATTTCCTTGAAGCCAAGGTTCTATTTTTCTGAAACACAAAACACCTTCTTATATATGCTGTTAATCCATCTAAATGGACCCCAATATTTATATTGTAAAATAACACTGTTGTATAATGACTGCCATTAATTCTTTAGTTGAGGCTAAGTGTGCTCTCTCTAATCTAGAGATGTCAAGAACTGAACCAAGGACTTTCTACAAAGCAAGCACAGGTTCTATTGCTCAGAAACAGCCTTTCCCTAACTTGGAGTTTAAACGAATGGCTTTATTCCAACCCAGTGATCTAGAACTCAAATGATTTAAGTGAATTGCAATGACAGAGTAAAGTGAATTATGGCTTCTGTCTAATTACAGCAATGAGCTAGAAAGCTTACCGGACCAAACATAATAGTAGATTATTTTATGTTTGTAGATATCTAAGTATTTTACACAATACTTATAAAGAGATTTTGAAGCTGCCTCCTGCTTTGATGGTGCTACTTTACTGTCCATTGGAGGGAAAGAGAGGTGGGGAAAGGGTGAGTGGATTGTCCGGTCCATTTCTAATTCCAGTTTTTCTGCTGCTGGCGTATAGATAGAGACATCCTTTCTTAAAACTGGTGCTGACCTCAGGCAAAAATATTCTCCACTCACTGAGTAAACATTTTTTTCACACATCTACTTTTTAAAACAGAATTTTTGTCCCTTAATTAGTGCATATAGATCCCGAATATCTATTAAGCACCTGTTCATGTTTCATGTTGCTCTCTAATCAATAAAACCAAATTCAAGGCTACCATATCTGAACTGCAAAAATCAAGAACACTTGATTGTTTCATAGATAAAGTTTTCTGCATGTTCTTGTCACCAGTATGGATTATTGCAGTCCAAGTGTAGCAGCTCTGTTATCACTAACAACAAATGTTAAATTTAACTACACTTATTCCTCCACCAGCATGGGAAGGGCTTCGAAGGAGAAACAAAATTAGGCAGGATACCTAATACCATAAAAACACATAAATAAAATCTATAATCTCTTGCTAGAGAAAGAGGCTAAATTGAATTTAGCAGAGAAAAGTGAAACATTACTTGCTTAAAAATATAAAATGCGTACAAGCACTATGAGTATACTGTAACTGTACTTTTGTTTTCTACTCATGCATAAGAATTAGGAATAGTATTGTGCTGCAAACCAAAGAAGAGTCAGCATGGTGATGTTTCTGAAAAAAATAACCAAGGCAGTTTTAAGCTGATCAAACAGAAATTAATTCCCAAGTCATGGGACATAATTATTCTGTTTTGGTTTTACCTCATTTCAAGTAGTGAGTTTAGTTCATTAAGGACATTTCAGATAAACTGGATCAGATCCAGATCCACTGTGCAATGTGGTTAGATTTAACCTTAAGACCAGACAATGGAGGGATATATGATAGGACATCACATGGAAGTCAAAACCAGCTTTCTCTCATTCCAGAGTTTAGGACAGGGAATGAGGAATTTAAGTTACAGTAAGAAAGATTAAGTTATCAGGTTTAAAAAAAAATCAGAAAGGCTTCCCTTTAAAAATTCAGTTCCAGCAGAGGACAATCAGCTGTTTGCCTTGGATGATTTATTTTTTATTCTTGCAGGAGTATTGCACTTAATACTCCTGCAAGAATCAAAAATTAAATCATCCCAGGCAGTATTGCACTCAATAACTAACATGGCCCCCTCCAATTCAAATGTTTCAGTGATTCCTGCATTAAATTCTAAAGAGGTCCTTCTATCTCATGTGTATTCAAGAATAGCCAAAAAATGGACAGGGAAGGCAGAGAAGAACAAAAGAAATTTCCAAAGGTGCAGCAGAATGCTATTAATTTCCATGTGAAAGAAAATAAAATCCTATTATAGAAACATTTTCTACCACAGTGCCAGTGTAAGTGGCAAGACTTTCCCAAGATGGTAGCATGGGAAATCTTTGATGCAACAGTTCCCACATATTGATTCTAAAGTTTACGGATACTGAAATAACCACAGTCATATATACTCACAGTCTAGGAAGCACCATTTGGGGGAGAGCTTCTGGCATGACAATGTCTTTGGTTTGGCTCCATCTCCCTCCTGGATCAAAATAAATGAACAATAAAAAAATCAATTGCCCTGTGTTCCTATTTCATCTAGGTTTACTGTCTCTTCCGTTTTCTTTGTCTTATCTATATAACCCAGGTAGACTCAGTGCATGTATGTTAACAAATAGTACTAGCATACATACTAGAGCAGTGGTTCTCAACCTGTGGGTCGCGACCCCTTTGGGTCGCACGCTAGCCCATCTTGGTGCCACGCCCCTTTTGTCACCTCATCACTTCTCGCCTGGCAACGCGCACGCGCAGGGGCGGGGCAGGGGTCGCGGCAGTGGGGCAGGGGTCGCGGCATTAGGAAGGTTGAGAACCACTGTACTAGAGCATAAAGTTGTATAGCTCAACAAACATGCCCCAAATATCACTGAACAGGTACTGATGCAAGCTAATCACACATTATGGAAGCAACAGAAGGAAAAAAAGGACTCACAGGTAAGAAGAGAGAAAAAGATACACACCTGAGGAAATAGATTCTGAATAGTGGAAGTGCAAGAAGGGAAGTCCTGTGGAAAGGGAAGGAGCTGGGTTACCATGACAGTAATGAAGAACTTCATTAGAGATCCAGTTTTGTGTAGTGGTTAAAGTACCAAATTAGAAACTGGGAGACTTTTGAGTTCTAGTCCCACCTTAGGCACAAAACCAGCTGGGTGACTGAGTCACACCCTCTCAGCCCTAGGAAGGAAGCAATGGCAAAACACTTCTGAAATGTTGACGGCACCCCCAACCCCCGATAAGCTCTCAGTGAGATTTGCAGGTTTATGTCGTTGTCATACCTATGATGAGCCTCTGTGAATCAACTGCCTCAAATCATAAGGAGACTTTGGAGACAGGAACTGACAGTAGAACTCAAAGTGCTCAAAAATACCATCCCGGTAATTCAAGGACTGCATTATCACAGCCTCTATCATATGTTGCCACTAAATGAACCAGTTTCATAACTCTTCCTTTCTATAATAGTCCCAACTATCTGAAGAAACTGAGAGATGTAAAATTTCAGGATTCTTTTAAGCCTAAACATCTGCATTCTTCATTACCTAGTTCAGGGGTCCCCAAACTTGGCAACTTTAAGACTTGTGGACTTCAGCTATGCTGGCTGGAGAATTCTGGGAGTTGAAGTCCACAAGTTAAAGTTGCCAAGTTTGAAGACCTCTGACCTAGTTGATTTCTTTCTTTTTTTTACATATAATTCTTATTAAGGATTTTGATCACAATAGTTAAAACTAATACAAACTAAGCTTAAAGGAAGAAAATAATAACAAAGAATGAAAAGTACAAGGAAAAAACAAGGAAAAGAAAAATACAAAGAAGTGACTTCCAACCTTTACTACAATATAGACAACTTCACCCCCCCCCCCAAATAAGGTTACAGGTACTTATCTCTTCATCCCGTATCTTATCCCTTACTTATAAGCAAATGCATATAAATATCAGCTTTTCAATGTTGGTGACAGCGAAAAGTCTGTAAAGGGTTGCCAGAACTTTGCAAATAAATGTCTTATTTTAACTTTGAACGAATAAACCAAGTTTATTATTCCCATTTAATTCTAACAGTCTTATTCTTGAATTCATTCAAAGGATTCTATTTCTCTTCAATTCTTTATTCCATTGCACAGACTTCTTCAAGGATTTAACAAACTTCTTTTGTAGATCCAGTAAGAAAACATTTTCCAGGTCTTTCTCTTGGTTGTCATTTGTATTTTTCCTTTAATTTTTTTAAAAATCGCTTTTCTGTGGTCTCCTTGTAAGGAGCTGCCATCTGGAACACATGTGAGTGATCTCTTGTCCTCTCCTTGACTGGGGAGGTTCTGAAAAACTGGTCTACTACCCTCATGAAGCCTTTCAATGGTTCTTTGATTTCTATCATGGTGTTCAGCTCTGTTATTCCAAAGGTATTTTCAGTTTGCCATGCCTCTCCCAGAAATCAGTGACCTCATCTGGATTTGTTACTCCTTGTTTTGTCCACATATTTCCTTTATACAAATGGTATTTTTACAGCTCAGTCTGAATTCTTTGCCAGAGCATTTGAGGAAGAATTCTGAATTTAAACAAAAATAAGGCTCTTCCTTTTTCCTCTACGTGCAGTGAACTGGCAACAAGAATATCTCCTTATGTATTCTTTGCTTTTAACTTCAAAACAAGAAAATCATTATCTTTATAGAAGTACAGATAACTACTGAAGTAATGATATGACTGAGGTATGCTGTCTGACGAGTCATAAGTGCAGCAAAACTGCACTTTTCCTTTACAATAGATTTTCTGGCAACTCACCTCTTGAAGCCTTTCAATGTGGATCCGGCATAATTCCAAATCACTGTCTCCTGGAACCACGATAATTCCTAAAGGCACAGCTGTAAAAAAAAAAATATGCAATTACTTTTGCCTCCTAACCACATTTGTTATGATTGCTCAGTATGCCAAGCATTTTACTTTGGTTTATAAAGCCCTGAGAAATTGCTAGCTCATCAGCACTTCTGAGGGAAAAAAATTCTCTATGTGGGAAAATTTTTAGGGATTTACATTGTGAACTAAACACTTTTTCTAAAAGTGTGTCATTCCTCACATTCTGATGCAAGGCCTTTTTAATATTTATCTTATTCAGCATTACAATGTATCACAAAGGCCAAAAGAGGTCTTATTTTAACATTAGTCACTTGCCAGATATTGAGAGAAAGTGGGTACAATAATAAATAAACAGCTGCAAATTCCAGATGTTCCTGTAGGGTGCTTGGCCTTTCTATTTAAACAAATCCCCCAATTACTTACAAGCTTCTTTGAGTTTCTCCTTGTCATAATGAAGTGCCTCATAGTCATGCATGCCAATTCGGCTTACACGGATTCTTAACCGTTCTGGAACTGGTTGTTGACTGAAAAAAAGGAAGCATATATGTTTGAAAAATTAGGGAGGATAACACTATTGTGTGCAAAAAAAGTAGGAGGAGATGCTACTGATTGAGAAGGTGACAGGCAATATTTTCTAACAATAGCAATAACCTCAATGTGTCACGTTTCTAACAAACTTCTCTTAGTTGTGAACAAGCATGCTCAACAGCTGCATGTTGCACATGTAGTTTTACCCCGAGAGAAATGTTTGATAGCTACTGAAGAAAAACTCACCTGGACAAGATAAGCTCTACTGCCTATCTATTGCAGATAGGCAATAGAGCTGTGTACATTTGTATCTATTGGGATAAGGCTAAATAGGAAGAGTAATATTGACAATCTATTACTGTCATTTCAAATGGGGAGCAGGGGAATGCAAGCTACAGTATATTTGACCTCCAGATAATAGGAAGTATAACTTAAAGAGATATAAATGTTTATTTTTCCCAGACCTACACTTTTGAAGGTATCATACGGCATAGCTCATCCATCCCAAGAAAGCTGCTGCTAACATAGCGGCCCCCAACCTTTTGGGCACCAGGGACCGGTTCTGTGGAGAGAGGTTTTTCCGCAGACCGGAGGGGGCGTGGTTTCATGTGTTGCCTGCATCCCGCGGATGGGGCTTCGCTTGTTTGCGCGGCCCAGTTTCTGGCATGACGCAGCCTGGTGCTGGTCCATGGACTGGGCGTTCAGGACCCCTGTGCTAACATTTCCCAAAATATGTAATTATCAACGTCAGTGAATTAGTAAAATTACTCTCCATTCCCCAATTTTTTCTGATAGTAGGGCAATCATCAAAAATCTATTTGTAACATACTTATAACATCCCTTCATCAATTTTTCTTTTATTTGATTACTAGGAATGTGGAACAACTTTGAATCTTCCAAATAAAGGCATCTGAGGAGAGCACTATGTTTGCCTACAATTTGTTTTAGATTTAATGGGCTAAGTAGAGAATAGTTACTGAACCTTTTACGCTACTGGCAGAGAATATAATTCTCTTTGATTTCATAATGCCTTATACAGCCTTCACCTAATAATTTTTTCCCAACTTGCCATAAGAACCTACTTAAAATAAAGTAATGAATACTCAAAATTAAATTTAAAATAATTGGCTAAAATTTCAGAGAGCTATAAAACTGTCTTATAGCCCTAGAACCTTCCCTGACATTGAGCCTTAGAGTTTGGGATACGATCGAAATCCAACAGAAACTGTAGCAAAGCTGAATACTGTGAACTGGTGAGACCTCCTTTCTCGCTTGTACCAAAGCTTTGGAGATCCTCTCTATGGTACATACTCATTCAATAGAGGCATGGAGTTTCTCCTCTTGGTCTTCTGCACCATGTTTGCTTGGTTGCGCAGTGAAATACGTATGCAGGAAGCTCCCAGCTTACAAGGTTCCCCATCCACCTGCATGGGGATGGCTTTGGATGTGGTAAGTACCACCTCCCGGCACTGGTGCAGCCGCTCTCCATGGCCGCCCACTTGCAGTGCTGCCTAGAGAACAAAGAAGAAGGTGAAGTAAATGGATTATATATACTTCACTCTAATAGATAACATATAAACTACAGCTGGGTCTCAAAATGGGTTTCAGTTCAATCTATTCTGAAGAACCTTTGTACATGCATGCAGAGAGTAGTATGGTCCAACCTGTGGCCTGAGATACTCTCCCATAAAATGTAATGCAGGAGACATGAAATTTGTCATAGAATTATACAATTGGAAAGGAATGTAAAATGACATGTAGCCTAATCCCCTTGCTCTTTTGGACATAACAAATCACCTGCTTTGAGACAATAATTTATTGGGGCTTAGCTCATTCCATCAGAAAGTTTCTCTGAATGTGTCAGAAAGCTTGGCTTGCCTGCAGCTTCCACCCCACTGACCCAAAGTGCTGTAGCTGACTCCCAATGGTATATGGGGTTGTAATATAACAGTGATGCTCAAAAGTCTTAGGAGCATTTCTTAGCCTTATATCCCCAGACATACCATTTGCAAACTCATACACTTAGGATCTAACTATCAAGGTTTTCTGCATCCTTATCAGGACCTTTATTAGGCTTTAACCCTTTGATCTCTGCTGAATTTTGATACAAATTCAGTCCTAGCATTCATATTTTGCACTAATGCAATGGCACATCTTCACACAACATAAATTGCTAGCACATGTGGTTAATACTGATTGAGCTTTAATCTCAGTGGATTCCATACATGTGGATCTAATCTAGTCTGGGCAGTCCTGACAATTTCCATTGCAAAACGAAGTACAGTTGAAATGAATGGAATCTGTTTTAGCCACTCAAAATGAAAGTGGTAAAGGCCCAGTTCAGGTGTGGAATAGAGCAAGGGACAAAAGTTACAACCTTTTATGACCCATAGAAATAGGTCCCAAATCAACAATTGCAGAAACCAAATGTTCCATTGTTTACTCCTAAGCAGTCTGCTCAACAAATAAAGTTGTCTGCTCTTACCTATTAATTGTATTTTGTGATTACTTAATTCATCTCAGCTACTCTGGATGTAATCTGAAATGTGCAATACAAGAAATTTCTATTGTGCCTGTCAGTAATGCTTTGATGCTCCCAAAGAGTACAAAGGAAATTTATTAATGAATGCACTTCAACAATATGGCAGACTGAGGTGAAAAGTCAGAATAGCTGGGCTTACTCACCAGTGAGGTCATGGTGAAGCCAATGACTTCAAGGCAGCCGTCATCATGGCGCTGGGGTTCAAAGTCATGATGGTCTCCAGGGTTGCCCCAAGGCATAGTGCCTGCACAGTACCTATGTATAGAAGGAAGGGAGAAAAATGAACTGCTACAACTGAAAACACAGGGAGGGGTTTAGAAAATTGGGAATGCAGCATAAAAGCAACGACTTATTTTTTTGGCAGTGAATGTAACAGCCCACCTTGGAATGTTTAGGAAGACGAGGCATTGAGGCTTAAGATCTTGGATCTTGGGAGTCAGATCTGTTCCATCACACTGTTGTTGTGTTTTGTTTTTTAAAAGAGAACAAGCAGTTAGTATCAAAGACAAGAAGCAACAAGCCAAATCCTATCCACTCTATGGGACAGCCAAATTTTTCTTGCCTGAGACTTGGCCTGGGAATAATTTATTCTCCCAATATTTTCCGTAATAACCAACTTCATCATCAGACCACACTTATTAATCAAGCCAATAACCTTGTTTCTCCAATAAACTGAAAGAACCCATCCGTATCGCAATATACTCACCACCACTTTGATGTGTTTTGCTAAGTCTTTAGAGCTCCCCATGAGAAAATCAGAGAATGCTGTCTACAAATAGAAGAAAAATTGAAACAGTTCACAGAGTTGCCTGCCTGGTTCTGAACAGAAAGGGAAGATTGAGAGGGCAAATTTCAGCAAATTACCTCATTTTAAATCTCAGTGAAAATGGCAGTTTAGGATATCTGTTTAAATAGGAATGTTGCACATTCAATTATCCAACACTACCATCTTTCATTCTGTTCTCTACTTCACAGATGGTACCTAGTCCCTATTATACATGATTTGGGTAAATTTCTACGGGCATAATCAAGTCCCATCCCACTGTCCTCACTCCCTGGCTGAATCTAGTGCTGAGCTACATTGCACAATGTCTCCCACTTTCATAGTCCTTCTCAGGGTATAAAAAAAGTCTTGCCACCTTACTGGAGATAGCAAAACTACATTTAGAAAGGGAAAAGCTGTAAACCACTTTCTCCTGTAAGTTGATTGCACATGAACATTTCTGAATATTCTTCTTTCATTATGCTGACAATCTTCACCTCCTATTTTACATTTAAAAAAAATACTTCATACAAAACTTTGACTCAATACTAATTGCAACAGAGTTATTCAAACTTCTTTTCCAGACAAAGCAGGAAAACTACTTTCTCATATACACAAGCCAAATTATCTCTCTCTCTCTTTCTCTTATTCTCAAATTCTGGTAATGTCAATCAAGTTGTACCAATACAGATTTTTCAATACAGATAAAGTATTTTTTTTTCCTACATACATTCCAAAGGAAACCAATAGTATCTTTTCCCAACTCAGAATGCCTCCACATGTATGAAGAGTGGGACTCCTGGTATTTCTAGGGAAATGAGATTCTAACACATCTGGAAGATGCCAACTTGGGAAAGGTTGCTATCAATAGTAAGTATTTTTTTGGGGGGGGGGCAGCATACATATCAAGAGAAAAGTAGAAAAGTAGACTGGGGCATGCATACTGATGAACTCACCCCAGCATAGAACATTTTATTCCGAAATCGACTGTTAAATTTCTCTGGATTGGCCTCTGGAGAAAGAAGTTAGTTATCTGTTATTATGAGTCACTGGTTCTCAGGAAGCTGAGTCCCTCCCACTAGCATTACAAACAATATGTATCTTTACTCCTGGAAAGGCATTAATTATTTTTCTGAGCCCATTGCTTCCAATTCTTAATCACTTTCTTTTCCCTCCCTCCCTGATCTTATAAATAAATTACAACCTTTCTGACTTTAGCTCCTCCATAGTCAAAGTTGTAAGCATTTCTCAAGCAATCAGCCCAGCCCTAACATAATCTGCAAAGCAGAAGCTTTGACGGTATCAGACACGTTGACATTTACCTCGAGATTCGTGGAATTCCAGTGTCACTCTAGCATCAAAACCAAGGCTGAAGTAATTGTTGAAGACATCAAGAGGGAGCTGAAATAGACAAATTTATTTATTTATTTATTTATTTATTTATTTATTATTTGTTTGTTTGTTTGTTTTATGCCTTTATTATTTTTACAAATAAC
>QLTV01001682.1:4209531-4230596 GCA_003457575.1 Thermophis baileyi
TTTGGAGCGATTTACTTTAAGTTTGTATCTATTGTGTGCTCGTGTATTGTTGTGGTTGAAGCTGAAGTAGTCATTGACAGGTAGGACATTGTGGCAGATAATTTTATGAACTACATTTAGATCTGTTCTAAGGCGACGCGGTTCTAAGTTGTCTAAGCCTAAAATTTCAAGTCTGGTGGAATAAGGTATTCTGTTGCGAGTTGAGGAGTGGAGGACTTAATCCAAGACTGAAAGACAGAATGAGGTTTTTTAGTTGGTATACAGATATATGTATGGAATTAAAAAAGCAGTTTAGAACCGTGAATATAAACCCTCACCTCCTTCATCTATTAAAGTCTCTTCTAGTATTTATTGCATGAAAATGAAATTCTGAATGCAGAAACTTCTCTATGAGAATACCATATACAGGTAGTCCTCGACTTACAACAGTTCGTTTAGTGGCCATTCGAAGTTACAATGGTACTGAAAAAAGTGACTTATGACCATTTTTCACACTTATGATCGGTGCAGCATTCCCATGGTCATGTGATTTACATTCAGATGCTTGACAACTGGTTCATACTTATAACGGTTGCAGTGTCCCGGGATCATGTGATCATCTTTTGCGATCTTCTGACAAGCAAAGTCAATGGGGAAGCCAGATTCACTTAACAACTGGGTTACTAATTTAACAACTGTAGTGATTCACTTAACAAATGTGGCAAGAAAGGTCGTAAAATGGGGCAAAACTCACTTAACAAATGTTTCACTTAGCAACATAAATTCTGGGCTCAATTGTGGTCGTACGTTGAGGACTACTTGTAATAGCAAATCATGTGTTCCTGAGATTCTCACAAAAGCTGTTTTAGCTGAGACTCTGATACTCTTAAGTCACAGTGATTCTAAACAATGAGAAGAAATTCTTAGAGCCAAACTAGATATTCCCACATATTCATGTTTAAGTCATGCTTCAAAAGGAAAGCAGTTTTGTTTTTTTACTCCAACCTACCATTTTTCCAAATTCCAAGGATGCGTTTGGAATCTGAAACTCCAGAGAATGGGAAGTTCTTTGCAAGGGCAAATTGGAGCAAAATAATGAAGAATTGGCAATAGCTTAAAGCAGGGGTCTCCAACCTTGGCAACTTTAGGACTTGTGGACTTCAACTCCCAGAGTTCCTCAGCCAGCAAAGCTGGCTGAGGAACTCTGGGAATTGAAGTCCACAAGTCTTAAAGTTGCCAAGGTTGGAGACCCCTGGCTTAAAGCATTTCCTCCTCTCACACACGTACAATTTTCCATTCACAATAGCATTCAGAAGAATGGGTGGAGGTTTAAACTGGGGAGAGGGCAGGGCATTCACAGTGACTCCAGCCCCTTCTCTCTCACATCAAACCTTCAGCCCAGGAACAGAAGGAAAGTTGTCCTTTTGTATACCTGGATGCAAGTACAGCTGCTGACTGTGAAATCTGGAAATCTACTTTATTAAGGCTCTATATCACATGGAGAGCTTTATTTCAACAAAAGCATTCCTAGTATGCCGCTTTTCTGACTTTTCAATTTAGTCAGGGAGAGTGAGGGACAACCTCATTCTCTTCCTGATAAAAAGGTGCTACGATCTGTTATCCCAACCTTGAAAATCAGAGACATTTGGTTCCAGAAGCACACCAGATTGCATCGTAATGAATTTCTATACTTTTTCTGACAACAGTTTCAATTTATTATCCCTTATCTACTCTATGTGTGTGTTTATAGCAGCTATTCAGTGGAGATATATTATTACCTGACACTGTTTCACAGAAAAAGGTTTACAGTAACTCCCTGTAAGCTGCCTAGGGTGAAATGGGCGGCAAACAAGTTTGATAAATAAATGAATAAATAAACAAACAGCTTCAAATAAAATTTATACATGGTAAATGTGTTATCATTTTGACTGCTTACACCTGATCTAATTAGGAAATGAGAGTTAGCCTTCCTACAGCTGAACAGAGAACTGAAAATTCTATTCTTCTGTTGCACTTATGATGAATTATGACAGTAAGCTACTCTATGCTTAAGTGTAATCATTGCACATTAGAAGCACAAAGGCAGATTCTAGAGAATATTATCTATTTTATTGGATTTAGATTATGTTTATTGATCCTTTTCCCACCCATTCTTTTCCATCTTCCATTTTTAGAATTTACTTCTTCCTGTTGCCTCACTTACACAATTCGTTAAAGTTAGCTAGAGAGCAAGGTATATTTTCTGTGATGTCACAGAATATTTCTCATTATATTTAACTCATATCTAATTACACTTGACCATTATGGAATAAATTATAAAGTACAACATGTCGGGTGTGAGAGTGAGCAGCTGATCTATCTGGATATGACATTACTATTAACTTAGTGATGATAGCTCTGGGGCTCACCTTATCTGTGGCTGTTTCATCCTTCTCTTCTGGATTTCCCTCAGGTGTGGGGTCTACCTGTAGATTCCAGCGATCAAGTTGCACAATTTCCCCCTCTTCTACATGAGATAGGATTTTTGACAATGGTTCATCAGTATATCCCTGTGGGTTGACATGTTCTCTGTGAGAACTGAGACAAAGTAATGGAAACAAATAACTTCCCTTCAATGTACTTAGCATCGTTCACAGTGCTGACTTGGAACATAGCCAAATACTAAACTTGTAATGAATTGGCAAATTCTTACCCCGCCCCAGTTCAGTGTTCTTGCTAGGTCATTTCCTGTCCCCAAAGGAAGAATGGCCACAGGAGGTGGAGGGTTCAGGCGTAACTGGTCCAAAATTGACAGGATCCATCCCACCTACTCAGCCAGGAAAGACATAACAGATTCAGACAGAATTTTGGCTGCAATTTCCTATACCTGCTCAGTTGCTTCAGCTATTTATTGCATTTTTTATAGGAGCCAGCCCAATAAGTATAAAAAGAAGAGTTACAAAAGATGGCAGGCTTTCTCAGGGGCTATGCTATTTATTCAATTAACCCAACAACTAACCAAAATCAATTAAAAGCAATATTTGTTACAACTGTTGGTTTACAATTTAGACAGGACTGCAGGGCCACAGCATATTGAAATATTATATCCTCCAGAGGTAAAAAGGTAGTAGGCCAAGAATTAATATAAACCAACCATATAGACAGTGCTCATAGAAATGTCCATCTCTAATACATTGCTGCATTAGTGCTTTAGGTAAAATGTAAACAGCTCTGTATCCTTGAACAGGTAGCCCTGAATGCATATGGCTGTATTAAGTAATTTGGTGGACAATTCCTCACACGTAACTCAATGCAACAGAACTATCTGGATACTGACCCAGGTTCTGCTACTGATGCAGATCTACCTTATCACAGCTTATCACACAGGAAAGGGTACATAGCCACTTACTGTACCATCTCCTCCACATGCCAGAATCCGTAAGTTGTGCACTTTACGATACAACTCCAACCTGCACAAAACCCAGAGTGAGCATCACTTATATTTATCTACCTCATTCCTCCCCCCCCAAATATCAGGGAGAAATACACATTTCCATAGGCTATTTTTAGAAACGATATTTAGTTCAAGTAAAAAATAATTTTAAAAAAATGTATCTTTAGAATAATTCTTCATCTTTGCCTCCATAGCTGAAAGAAGCTGCATACCCAAGTAATGAAAATTGAGTGACAGGGAGTAAAGGTGTGTGGTTTGAACTGTGTATGTTCTCTCTCTGGCTGTTAGCTTAATGGAATAAGATTTTTCTTCTTCCAAGGAGCAGAAAGGGGCATGGCTAGAAAATGTATTGAAGTAGCTTATTTCAGTACCGTGCTTAGTACCCCACTTCAGAGCACCATCTAGAGCAGGCAAGGGGGAAGCTCCAGTGCAAAAGCCAGATGTAATTTATAGAATAGCTGCTTCTAGTCTTCAGGGACCCTGGTAAAAGTCTACCTTATTATTTTTTTACCAACCCTGCTCCTCTCTCCACAAGGGCATGTGCATGCAAGATATGACAGGAAACAATTGTTCCTTGTCTCTTCCTATACATAATAGATTTCTTGGCAGCAGCAATGGTAAGGAATGATTTATTCTTTATCTGTTCCTTTGCAGACTGTCTTTCTCATTGGAGCAGAAAGCAGAGAGCAGTAATTCTATGCTTTCTCCTTTATATAAAGCGGCAGCTCTTTCTCTTTACCTAAAGGAAAAGAGAGCATTTATCTGATCCTCCTTTCCATGTAGCAATAGCACTTAGACTTATATACCGCTTCACAGTGCTTTTACAGCCCTCTTGAAGTGGTTTACAGTGCCAGCATATTGCCCCCAACAATCTGGGTCCTCATGATAGCAGGGAATACAGGCTTGGTCCAAGAAGAAGGGCTTCAGGAATCTGATTTTCCTCCTTATTCACTGGACTAAGCCTATAAATCCCCAAACTCTCTTGAAGAGATCAAATTCATTCCTACAATATTGTAGAATGGAAAACCTGGACAACTGAGAATTCAGCCACAATGCTTGTTTGTTCCCCTGGCCTGGGAGAATTGAAACTCTTTTAGCTTGACTCACTCCACAGGATTGGTTATTTCTTCTTCTCCCCTTTATACCAGCATTTCCCCTTTTATTGGGCACCATTCAGTAGCTAGGAGATAGCATGAATGACAATGTTTGAAAATCTCAATTTAAACAGTTGAAAATAACTTGTATGGGGATCTCAGCTGTATGGCCTTGAGATCTACATTTAGAAGTTCAACAATGTCACCTCATCAAGTATTCTTTAAGATCATTCACTCTTCTAATTCTAAAGTGCCACTCTGCCTATTTTATAAGGCAAATATAAAAAAATATTTTCCCAATGATTTCAGGTCTGTCTGTGTCAATTGGAAATGACAAATGTGCTTGTGTGAAGTTCAGACTCTTAATTGTTACTCACGCTTCTTTGGGACCTCCCTGGCTGAGATCAAAAACTTGCCGAGGGTTGAGATACCACATAAAAGATTGGAATATCTTTGTTCCCTAAAAGAATGGAAGAAAATATGCTGAAGAAGGCTAATAGAAAGCCAATGGCATTTGAGAAATAATATCGGATGAATAATTTAACCTGATTCCCACCACTCTTGGGGTTCACAAACACAAGTAGCGGCTTCATGAGAGGTGCTGGAATGGGCTTGATAACAAAGGGTTTCCATCTTCCTTCCTAAAAAAGATGAATTACAGAATGACAAATGAAGAAATCAGAGGTTTTTCCCATAGGATGCTAGGTTTGACTGGGAATTGCATGCATGATGTTATAGTCACTAAATTCCTTGTACTTTTGACAACCAAAAAATTGAACAAATGCAAGTGCTAGGTTTGACTGGGAATATGAACAATAATTGGGTTTTATTTTTGTAGAAAAGAAGATCTTTCTTGCCTTTTATGTCAAGGTCTGTAAAAACAAGAACAAAAATCATGGAAATGATGGTGATCTAACTATTGTAAAGCTAGCCAGGCATTTACATTTAATCAGAAAAACGGTTTTTAGCTTTTCTTCCCTCTGCCCTCTTTTGGGCTTAAATTCTCATTTTTTCTAAGCAATAAACAATCTCCTTTTGGATTATCTTGTGTGAAAGAGCTAAACATCCACAGACCTTTATATCTGAGTGAAGCTAGAAATATTTAAAGAAATACAACAGCTGTGCTGGATAAGATCAGTCTTACCCAGTTCAGCTTTCTATGTCCAAATTAGTCAATTAGACATTGTAGGGATACCTATAAGCAAAACATAAGTGCAGTGATACCCCCCTGTTCTCCAGCAACCGGTATTCTGAAGCTCTGAATCTAGCCTTTGTAATCAATAACTATAAGCAATCCTCGTTTCAATGAAAACATTTAGTATTTTCTGGAATCAAGACACTATTAATCAGCTTCCTTTGTTGTTTTTAATGCATATTTATAAGGAATGACTATTTTTTAATCACTATCTGTAAGCAGGATAGTGCAGTTTTACCACAAATTTAGAGAAAGATATTTCCTCTTTTAATATTTAGCATAATAACCAAGGAGTGATAACAGGACCCTGCTATGGCTCTCAGAAGTATCATCCCAGCATGGCCACTGATGGAGGCTACTGGGATGATAGTACAGCAACATCTGGAGAGCCGCATGTTATTCACCTCTGTGCTAAATGGCATTGTCCAATTTGCTTCAGTCCTGTTGGACTATTTTTCCCTAGTCTTTAGGAAAAGTTACTAGTCTGAAAATATTTTATTAGGGTCTGGCTGGGAGAAGACAGAAGGCAGTTCTCTGCACTGAGCACAGAGGAGGAGGAGGAGGAGGCATTCTTTTTTCGATCAGGCTACTCACTTGCCTGGAGGGCTTCCCAACAGCCTCCTACATGGACTCATGGCCCAGGAATACCAAAGAGGCAATTTTGTAAATTAAAATGAATGTAACACTTCAGTATTTAAAAAAAAGTGCATTTTCCCCATTTGGTCTACCAAGTTAATAGCAATAGCACTTAGATTTATATACCGCTTCACAGTGCTTTACAGCCCTCTCTAAGCGGTTTACAGAGTCAGCATATTGCCCCCAACAATCTGGGTCCTCATTTTACCGACCTCGGAAGGATGGAAGGCTGAGTCAACCTTGAGCCTGGTGAGATTCGATCTGCCAAACTGCTGGCAGCCGGTGATCAGCAGAAGTAGCCTGCAGTACTGCACTCTAACCACTGCACCACCGCGGCTCAGTTAATGTCAAAAGTACAAAAGTACAAAAAGCGTTAGCCAATTTCCTAGGATTTTTTTCCTCCCATTGTTTCTTTAGGACTGCCTGCTTGTCATTTTGTTCTTTGTATTCTTTCAAGTTCTCAGTCCTAATCTCTGACCTCAGGCCCCTTCTTGCTGGATTTCCGTTTGAAGGAAGTCCTTTTTTTCTTCTTACTTGACTTCAGAGGGTTCTAGAGAGAGAAGAGGGAGGGGGACAGAAAGAACAAACCAGGTAAATCAGGAGTTAATTTAAAGTACCTCCTCCACATTCCAGAAGTGTTAGGACTCCAATTCCCTGAATTCTGTTGGGAACTTTGAGCGTTGCTCTTCACACGTATGGAAGAACTTGGGCCTAAGTAAGGATAAATGGATTTAGGGGAGAAATGTGCACAGGGATGAAGAAAACCTAAAACTGCAACATACTTGGGGATGACGGACACGCAAAATCCAGGTGGGAGGGATGACAATGGCAGCATGTGCCCCCAATGAACAGGGCTCTTCAATGTGCTGCAGCATGAAGCACGAAACTTTACTGTGATACTGAAAAGAAGCAAAAGAACAGAATTGATTAAGAACAATCTCTGCCTCTATGAGCCTGTTTCCAATATTGGACTAGTATACTCCTGTAAGCAGAAAGGTTTGGAAATCAGATTTAAGTGCTAGATTTTATCATCCTAAACTCGGAATAAATTTGTGGGGACTTCATGACTTAGCACAACTCCTGGGCCTGGCTTGGATGAAAACTCTCAGACGTAGCTCAACTAGATTAGAATATTTAGAACAGACAGTAATAAAGCTGTAACACAATAGTCTATTATCCACGGCTATGCAAAGAAATTAAAAAAAAAAAGACTTCAGGAATTTTAACTTGAAGTTTCTTCCTCCTGTCCTACTGAATAACCAGAAACTTGGCTCAGTGCTTAGTGGCCTTGAAGTTTTTAAAGTCACTGTACATTTGGCCTGGTCTGAGAACTTATAGTTCCTGTTTTGTCTGACTGAACCTTTACAGGAAGACTGCTGAGATGGTGGGAAAGATGGTACTATTTCAGGATGCTAAGGAGTTTCTTTTATATTTCCCTGTGCAGGAGTTACATTTCTAAATACACTCCTATGTCAGATTATTAATATAGAAGGGAGCAATTAGCTTTGCATCTCTCCCCCCCTCCACCATCTCTATCTCTATCTCCACAAAAAAAATCTTGTCTTTTTCAAAAAAAAGTTTCTTGCAATTCTACATTCAGATATTTTTTACCAGCAGTCAAGCCAACAATACTCTTGGGAAATATATAAGAAAGTAAAAAGTGAATAACTAGTTTCTGCACCTCAGATACTACAGGTAATCCTCGCTTACTAACTATAGTACCTCATTTAATAACTGTTCAAAGTTACAACGATTGAAAAAAAAAAAGCTTTGCGACCAATCTTCACATCTGGAACCATTACAACATCTCGTGGCCACGTAATTGCCATTTGTGCGTTTCACAACCGGCTTTCAAGAAGCAGAATTAAAAGAGAACATAGAAGTGAAATCAAAAATCGCCGTCATACAATGTCCCAATTAATGACTGTGGTGATTTGCTTAACAGTGGAAACAGAAGTGAGTCTTGTGCAGTCATGATTTTTCACTTAAAAGCTGTGGTAATTAGCAACTAGAGTAGCTGGTCCCAGGTGTCATTGGTAAGCAAGAACGACCTGTATTTTAATTCCTCATTTCCCCCATTCTGAACAGATCTCTTCTCAACATCATTCCTCCTCACACACTTTTCTCCTTGAAGGAGAAGTACTGCAGCAAAGAACTTACAATGATAAAAACATATATTTTTACATATACAAGTAAAATCATGACACAAAAACTAATTTAAAAAACTTCAATAAATATCATTTTCTGGGGCAAATGGAGGTAGAGAAAAGGAGAATAATATCTTGGTAAACAAATGCATGCTGCACTCACTGCCTGCTTACACCAGGAACAGCTGATGGCTACAATTTCTTTGCTGTGGAAGGCAAATTTCTGCTGGAAACCCTGGACAGACGAAAGGGGGGGGGGATAACATTATTCATGTTTCATTTTACATTACAGTGAAAAGTATAAAGCCTACTAAATAATCATATTTTTGTGTGTTGCAACAGATATACATTTATAAATTTAGTACACAAATGTCCTTCAATTACATGATTCTGGAACTTTCTGAAGGTTAACTTCTGGAAACCCAATTGAATCACCTATGAATTAGCAGTGCAATCCAGAGATGTAGTTAAACAGTATGTGGAAAAAAAACTTATCAGAGTCAGAAAGATAATAGTTCATAAAACTCAATCACACTGTATATAGTATCTTTTTATTTTTATTTGGTAGAATAAAGAATATTATGCAAAGATGCAAGCCCAATATAGTTCTCACCAGTTCCATACTAAGCTCAGCTCCTCTAAAAAAAAAACCCCCTCTCTTTCTCTCTGTATAATTTGATAAGATCTTGATACATATATGCCCTGTTTTCCTCACCTTTCCACATTGTCGACATTTCCCTTCCTGGCGTCGCCGGTGTACCCAATGATGCCGTACAACAGTAGGCTACAAAGAAAGAGGAGAGTGAGTTCAGGAAAAAAGAAACAAAGGAACAGGAAGGAACACAACAGCTTTCGGTGCTGCTAAATATTAAGCTGTTGGTGTTCCGGTAAGAGCTGGCAAATGAAGACAGGCATTAGATACCATTCACAGTTTGTTCTTATTGGGAAGTAGGGGAAATGTTGCATAAGTGACCTTAGGAATTAGTTCAGGGACATTGCTTTTGTTCTTCATCCAAGTTTAAAGGCAAGCACTGCCTTTCTTATCAAGAATAGATGCTGCCTCGGGTTTTTCTATCTTGTACTTCCAAGACCGTTATTTATACTACACAGGCTGCACAAAATGCTGGTCACATTTCCCCAAATGGAATGTAGACCCGTTTCTCTTCAAGAAGGAAGGTACAATATGGTTTCTGCAGGCTTTAAACAGCATCCAACAAATACAGAACCATGCAAAGATTCTGTCAATATTGTTGATGAAACACTTATATAGCTTGGGAACCCTGGAATAAGTTTAAAAAACAGAGTTAATGCAGATGAATAAAAGCTATCTAATGACTGGAAAAAAGTCAACTGTTTTTGTAGCAAAGTTGGACTTATTTTCAGAGTCACTATTCTTATAAAAATTCACAGGTTATACTAGTAAAATATCAAGTATAAGATTAATGAAATGTTATATTTATAAAGTAGTTCATTAATACAGATTCAGTGTATGAATACCATAAGTAATAGTTCTAAAAACGAACAATTGTAATGACTAACCAGATAGCATGCATTTATTCATTTATTCCTATAGCTGGTATCTTATTTTCTTTAAGAAAATCTATCCATGACCACTACATATGCAATTTTTGAACCAGAGAGACTGCTTAGCACAAAATTTATTACTTCTCACTATCCGAATGTATATATTCTCGAAGATAAGAAGGCATGCATCATAGTAGCCTTTCTATTCCAAAAACATATTCATATTTTATGTTCATGGAAAAGTACAGCTTTAGACTTGGCTACAATTCTCTGCTCCAAATTTAGGCCAAATATTTTAAACGCATTGGGATGAAGCTGCATATTTTTAAAAATCCCCCACTTTCAACAATGCTACAAA
The DNA here is from genome assembly GCA_003457575.1 of Thermophis baileyi. Taxonomy (NCBI): domain Eukaryota; kingdom Metazoa; phylum Chordata; class Lepidosauria; order Squamata; family Dipsadidae; genus Thermophis; species Thermophis baileyi. Next base: position 4,219,898 of record QLTV01001682.1, read on the forward strand.
ATCCTAACTAGTTCATGCAGTTCTTACCTCCCGGATATTCCTTGATCCAGATTCTCTAAAGGAAGGCTTGCATCGGAAATTAATCTGAGGATTTAACAGGAGGAGGATTTAATCCTATGAATAACAGTTTATTTTGATATTTTTTTTCTGTCATTCCTCCTTCTAAATAGCTTCAATGAAAAAGTAAGCAGAAGAATATATGAAACTACAGGATATGCAATTTGAATTCGTCTGGCTCACTACACTCTTCTCTAAATAGCAGTAATACAAGGTACGTCCCAGTTCTCCAACCAGGATTATTTAATGTCTAGATTGAAATAAATTTAGATTTAACTGAATCTAGGGCCTTCAGAATACTAAGTTAGGATCAAAGAATTAAAAACAAGAGAATTATGAATTTATCTTATTAGGTACTTAAGTATTTTTCAGATTTTGGTTGTGGCAAGATGGAATCAAATACAGCAGAGAATTTTTCATGATGGTTTACTCACTTTTTCTAATTGTTCTATGCAGGGTGTGTGGACTACAATTTTGCAGGCTGCACATTTGCGCTTGGACATAGGTTTTTGCTGCAACAAAGGAAACATAATATTTATACCATCAACCAATGCCTGAGAAGATTGCAAATTATCCAGAAAAATGATTCAATGGAATAAATTCCAACATATTAAAAACTTTGCAGATCAAAGCCATTTTTTTAGTCTGCATATTTCCATCCCTATATAAACGTCAGGCAAGGAAGGCATCTCAAGGTGACTTGAGATATGGAGCGCAATGTCTTCCCCCATTTCTTGATCATAACGAATCAAGTAGAATTCAGAAGAGGCAAACAAATCTGAATTAGATTGTAAGCCCCCAAACAGAGGTTTAATAAAGAGATGTCTTAAAATATATATTTTATATATCTCTGCTGTGAGTTGTCCAAAGATGTGTTTTAAGAGAGGTGGCCATAAAAGTTTTTTTGATAAATAAATACATTCATAATTCTGTTAACTTGGATGTCACTTTTCAAGCATCACAGAATAAATGAATAAATTGCAAACTAATTAAAACATTTAAATGCATCAAATGAAGACTGTCAGTCAAACATCAAGCTTCTAACTACTGTTTCTCATGTTTTTCTTTGTTAGGAAATCTTTCTTTTCACAAATGTTCACTTTTTAAAAATTACAAATGCATAGTACATATTTATTTTGTTTTGTATATGAACATGCATACAATATTTAGAATAAATTATTTGATTGAGAGAGATTAAGATCAAGATTTTGGGAGGGAAATAAACACTCAGAATTATCAACAACATCAACAATTATCAACAATATAGGATTATCAACAATTTTACAGACCCATTCAGCAAATGTTGGATGCCACAAACAAAATTTTAGTTTGGTCTCCATTTCTAATAATGGACAGACTGTTGTTTTGAAGCAGCTGGGACAACTGATGTAATTAGGCAGATAATGCAAAGTAGATCAATTGTCTAAATTCATATTTAATGGACATTTGTCTACAACAGGCACTATTTCTTGCAAATGATTTATAAAATTGAGGTTTTACTGTACACATTTATATTGATTCAGACAGGTGGGCTGGTATATACCGTAGCAGCTCATCTAATCTCTAATGGGCAGCAGTTCCATCTTTAATCTTATTTATTTATTCAAGCTTGTTATAGACATTCAACTCCAATAGACTCTGGATAGCATACAAAACAAAAACAAACAAACAAAATCTATAAAAACAGATAAAACATAACAAAACAGCCCGGACTAAAATCATCTCACAAGCAATACAAATTAAACAAAACAGACTCCAGAAAATACAATAATACATTAACTCCAGGCATGGGACCAAAGCCAGGTTTTAAGAGCTTTCTGTAACCCTAGCAGAGAGGGTGCTGTTCTTCTTAGAGGACTAATATATACTTCTCCCATATATAAGCAACTACTTTATACTGGAGTAGGCTTTTTTGTTGCTATTTGGAGCTACATATCATTATTACAATCACCATCATTAAAAAAAACCAAGAATTTTTCAAGGGCTACAGGGATTTCGCATGACACTAGACAGGCAGATCTGAAATTTCTGGTCTGCTGTGAAGTACAGCTGAGGATAGACTTGAAATAAATTCAGATCAGATCAGATCAGATGCTATTCTGGATTCTGAGTTGTCTTTGGCATTGCCCATAATTCACTATTCTCTTAGCAAGCACACTCATGTTCCATCTCCTTGATGATATGCTGAAAAAGGTCATTGGAGCATCTGTGACTCTGTGGTCTGGGATCTTAGCCTGCCTGCATATGCTACCTTTTACATTCCCTAAGCCTATAAAATATTCTTGTTTTGAGAGTTATCTTGTTAAAATAAAAGGGAAAAAAGATTGCTAAAAATATAATTGGCTGTCAATTTGGAGGGGGGGGAGAGTGCTACTTTGGGGGTAGGACAACATTCTCCATGAATCCATAATTAGACAACAGTTTAGCAGAGGTACTCCAAGATTTTGGCAAAATTCTCTCCATGCAGAGGTGGGTTTCAGCAGGTTCCTCTACCAGTTCTCCAGAACTGGTCAGAACTGGCGACTCAAGGCGGCTTACAGAATAAAAGACCACATTTAAAACAATAAAAACTAACAAAAAGAATCAAATAAACTAATATAATACAATATAACAAAATTTCCCCCACCTCCCACCCCCCGCCCCAGTGACAGCAGATCACATGAGCCATTTAATGGGCTCCATCCCGCTCTGGGTTCCCCAGGCCCGCTGGCAGAACCAGGTCTTCAGCGCCTTCCGGAAGAGTATTAGAGTGGGGGCCATTCTAATCTCTGGGGGAATGATGTTCCAGAGAGAGGGAGCCACCACGGAGAAGGCCCTTCTTCTGGATCCCACCAGGTATATCTCCCTCAGGGATGGAACCCGCAACATTCCCTGCCTCCCTGCTCTGATGGGTCAGGTAGATGTGACTGGCAAGAGACGGTCCCTCAGATAACCTGGTTCCAAGCCATGAAGGGCTTTAAAGGTGACAACCACCTTGAATTGCACCCGGAAGCAAATCGGCAACCAATGCAGCTCCCGCAGGAGAGTGATACATGTACACACTGGGATCTGCACAAAACCATGTGGGCCGCTGCATGGTTCAGAAAAGATAGCTCATTCCATGGATTTACTTCAAGATTCAGAAGGATGCACGCTTCCTTAAGAAGCAGGCTTGCAAAATGAAACTCTTATTGGTTCCAGCACCGATCCTGAAGGGCTGCATATCAGCCGGATGCATCTTACTTTACATGACTGAAATCCAAGCTTCCTACAGAAACAAATATTTCTGTTCAGACCTCTGTGCACTTTGCTACCCATTTGGCAAGTCTTGACACAAGAACATTTGACATCAGTTAGGAATTTCGCTTTTTTTTTTTTTTTTTTTTTTTAGGTAGAACAAAGTGCTACTAGGGCTGAAGAAGGCTTCTCTTTGCTAGCACATAGGAAGCAGCTTAAAATTACTTATTCATCCAGAGTGTTTAATATTATTGTTATAATTTTGGAATTTTTATTCGTATGGCATTTTAGTAACTGTTAAAATAATGTTTTGTTGAATTGTTATAAATCTTTCTAAGTCATGAGAGGTGTGAACAACATGTAAATCAATTCAGTAAAATGAGCATATTTCCTTTTTTTCATGCGTCAGTCTGAACACACCAAACATATTTCTATGCTGTTTTAATAATTTCAGGTGTCTGATTTCTCCACTAGCTGGTGCTATAGTCTCACATACTCTTGAAGTTTACCAGACAGTGGCAATTTCTTACAAAACTTACCAGCATTTTTGACACACAGTTTTGTTCCCCCACATAGCAGAAGTCCCCAGAGACATTGGTTTCAAACCAGATGTGCTCCCCATAAACTGCAGTTTCCTGAAAGACAGAGGCAATTTAGAACTCCAGGCAAAATTACACCTAGTTTAGAACCTGCCCAGTTTTCCATCATCGTCTACTCTGGTTCAAGGACTTACTTATTTCTTAAGTTCAGCCTCATAATGAACTGGAAAGAGGCACATTATCTTAGTCATACCAGGGATGCATCCTTTTGGTGATGCGTTATTGCAACAGAGAAATGGGAATACACATGAACCACATGATGGGACATCATCATGCTTCCACTTCTCTATGTTGCTTCCACTTTCATCAGGAGCCCTGATGGCACAGTGGTTAGAATGCAGTATTCTCTGTGGGCTAACTCTACCCACAGTCTGGAGTTCAATCCTGACAGGCTCAAGGTTGACTTAGCCTTCCATCCTTCCGAGGCTGGTAAAATGAGGACCCAGATTGTTGGGGGCTATATGCTGACTCTGTGAACCGCTTAGAGAGGGCTGTAAAGTACTATGAAGCGGTATATAAGTCTAAGTGCTATTGCTATCTCAAGCAATCTGATTGTGACGCACACTGTGGTCAAAGATACTCTCTGCTTCTACCCTTAAAGGCCAACCGTGTGGGGATAGTTGCAGCCAAGCTAATGATAGAGAAACAACCCGTTCTTCTTTCTTTCACCCAAGACAGGAACTTACACTCCAATCAACAGAGTTACGAATCTCCCTCTCTGAGTCACTTCTTAAGGCGAATGTGGGGGTTGGCTGGGCTACCATGTGCTGGAGTCCCGACTTGGCAATGGCTTTTCTGAAAGACAAGAAGAGTGGCTGTAAGGGCATTTTGTTCACACAAAATAGATCATATATATTATATTTAAAACCTTGATGCTAAATAAGGGCTTTTTTTTAAAAAAAAGAAGAAGAGTGCTCCACAGTCACGTATACCCAACCTGTTTAATTCAGTCAACATACTTTTGCTACTGGTTCAAAAGTCAGTATTTGGGGGAACAGAGAGTCCCCCCGCTCCTCTAATAAATGCCTAGCAATGTCATGCATTCTTGTGTCAGGAGAGTAACAGCGTGGCTTTACTAGCCCCATTCTCACTGCCAGGCAAGCAGCTATTGGATTCATTGGTGCTACAACCAACTAGTATTAGAAAGGTTTCATTGGGTGCTGCAGCCAATCCATACAAGAGAGGCTTGTTCTGTGGGTGCTAGGAACATCCATGGCTGGAGAACCTTGCTTTATCAGCTCCTTTTTCTTGAATGACTGACTAGGCAGTTTAAAAATTATTCCACATTTGTCTGAGTTACCGTATTTGCACAAGAAGGGGTTGTTTGGGGTAAAAGCTAATTCTATTTCTCAACTGCTGACTGAGCTATGGGGTTTGCACCATACACTTACTTTGTCCTTAACCAATTATAATAAGTGTGTTCTGTGAGCCCAACCCCAAGAAAAATTACTCCTGGGATAGACAATCATTTTTCTCAAAAGGCTAGAGGGGAAAAAAAACCTAATATATGCAATTACATAGGCTATAAGAGCCTTGAGAAGATGAACCAGAGTCCAATTTCCTATTGTTTCTCAAGCACATTTATTTAAAGTTGTTTGGGGGGGGGGAGAGATGAACATAGTTTAAAAGCTAAAAACAACAGTTAACATTGCATGTGACTTTTAATTTCTAGTTTGATTTTTTTTCTACCCTTGTAGTTTCCAGATGTCTAGACTATAACACCCAGCTAGCAGTCAATACTCATGCAACTCTGGGAATTGCAGTCCCACAGCACCTGAAACTATTTACCAGAACAAGAAAATATTATGTAAAGCAAGGATAAAGGCAGCTAGTAAAATGCTAGTCTCAGGAATGTCAGATTCAGATACTTATTTTATTGTGATTGGACAGTTTAGTCTCTCATTAATGCCCTCAACTCAAACTCTTTGGAAATAGAATTCAGTCTCCAACAGTAATGAATCCGATTGAGCATTCCTGCTGCCATAGCTTCTCCTCCCTACTCATCACCTCCCCTCCACCCTCATCACCTCCAGCCAAATGATTTTAAAACCACCTATAAGCCATACATACGTCAAAAGGGCATTGCAGCCTTCGGAGGAGTCACTGCCACAGCTGCTGAGGGCAGGATCCACTCCCAAGTATTTATGGGTACTCAATGGCAGCCAACTGGTTCCGACAGGCACCTTCCACCTCCTGGCAGCCCTTTCAAAACTGCATGGCTGAAGCAAAGCACTTGGCTTGGGCGTTTCACCTGAGCACCGCCGCTGGTTGAAGTATCTGTAGCGGCCCTGAAGCCCGTAGGCTGCTCTGCTGTGCACAAATTCTGCAGGAAGGAGGTGGGAGGATCTGCGGCGCAGGTAATAAGGGTCTCGTAGGAAAGGTCTTAAATCGGGAACGTGTTGGATTGGGGGAATGGGATATAATGAGCACTCAGTCTGCAGTTCCTTCTTTTCAAACTCTGCTCCTTCAGATCCTGAGGAGAGTGCTTCCTCACTCCAGTCACTGTCCACCATCCCATCTTTAGGAGACCCTGAGCTGGAGCTTTCAGTACAATGTGACTGTCTCCTTTCTTCTTCTTTGTACACTTGGATGAGACTGGCTAGCAGCAAAGAGGGCCCTATGAGATGAGTATCTATGGTGTGCACATGGCCCCCACGCTTCTTCTGGACAGAGAATCTAGGGCTCATGCAAGGGGTGGTGGTACTAGATCGCCTCCGGGAACACAACCTATGCTTGCGTGAGGAGCCCAAGCAAGACATCTCTTGCAGCTGAGCACTGGATCTGCGCCGGCGTTCCACAAGTATGGTAGAGGGCTGACCTACCACAGAACGCCGCCTTGCTCTGCTCGCAGGCAAGGCCACCACACTGGTGCGTTGGGGCCCTGATGATGCAATCTTCCTCCTGAAGTGCTTTTTGAAAAAGGATTCCATGGAGATTAGGGGCTGTTAACAAAAAAGTATATGTTTTAAATGTGGGGCTCACTCTTCCCATCTAACTCCCTAAAGTACTCCTGAATGTCTAATAATAGACACTTCCAGGCCTTTGGCTACAGCTCCTTAATGGTTACAAGCATTAATCAATTTTTTAAAACCATATACAGCTCTGTGTCAAAGAGCCAGCCACCTGGAGTTCTAAAACTCTCCAAACTGTGCAATACCAAGACACTGAGACAACTAAACCATCCAGTTCACCATAAACACTAAGGATGAAAGAAGTCGATTACCGAAAGAGCTCTGAGAAAAGGAAACTTAGTGGATACTGAAAATGAGAGAACTGTTCCATGCATGCTAATAACATTCAGATCATCTACATGTGGTTTTTTTTAGAATTTAGTGAGCAGATAAGCAGGAGGTTGAGGTGTCGGTAATTCTCATAGTGAACAGATATGCTCATGTACCACAAATTTGGTCGTCCACTTTACACATAAAAAACAAAACAGATCCATGTAAAACAGACTCTTGACCTTACATATAAACATACAATGAAAGCAGCAAAGTAATCTTCTCAACAGGAAAGCTGATTGGATTACATCCCTAACCCTAATTTCTAAAAGTTCTACATTACCCATCTCACCTAAGTGACTCTAAGTGCTTTATAAACATCATAAAATAAAAACATGACTGAGCAGAGTTAAAAAATAAAAATCAAAGTTAACAAGGCTAAAAAGTTAACAAGGCAGAGGGAGCGCCCTCAAGCTACCAGCCATCCCCACGGTTGTGTGACACTCTTAGACACACACACCCCGCCACGCTAATCGGCAGATTAATACTCTTCTGGAAGGCCAGGAGAGTGGGGGCTCACCTCACCCCCTGGGAGTAAGATGATCCAAAGGGCAGGAGCAATCGCAGAGAGGCTTTCTTCCTAGATCCCGTCAATCAAACCATCTAACTGGGTGTCTATGGAGATTCTCAGTCATCCAGGCCATGGTTGTCCCAAAGATGCTTTTTCAAGAGGCAACTGGACTTTCTGGTTTTTCTTTGAAGACGTTTCACTTCTCATCCAAGAGCTGAAGAAGCACCTTTGGGACAATCTGACTGGATGGGATGGGTCAGATTAACAGAGTTGGGACCTTGTAGGTCATCTAGTCCAACCCCCTGCCCAAGCAGGAGACCCTACATCATTTCTGACAAATGGCAGTCCAATCTCTTCTTGAAAGCCTCCAGTGATGAAGCTCCCACAACGTCTGAAGCAAGCTGTTCCATTGGCTGATTGTTCTATCAATCAACAATAATAATCAATAATTTCTCCTTATTTCTAGGTTGAATCTCTCCTTGATCATCCATTATTCCTTGTCTAGCCTTCGGGTGCCTTGGAAAATAGCTTGACTCCTTCCACTCTGTGGCAGCCCCTCAAATGTTGGAACACTACTATCATGTCTCCCCTGGTCCTTCTCTTCACTAGACTAGCCATGCCGAGTTCTTGCAACCGTTCTTTGTATGTTTTAGCCTCTAGTCCCCTAATCATCTTGGTTGCTCTTCTCTGCACTTTTTCTAGAGTCTCAACATATTTTTTTTATAGTGTGGTGACCAAAACTGGATGCAGTATTCTAGGTATGATGTTACTAAAGCTTTATAGAGTGGTATTAGTATCTCATTTGATCTTGATTGTATCCCTCTGTTAATGCAACTTAGGATTGCATTGGCTTTTTTGCCTGCCACCACACACTGCTGGCTCATATTTAACTGGTTGTCCACTAAGACTCCAACATATCTGTCGACATATTTAGGATGAGATGGTTCCTCAGGTAACCTGGTCCCATGCCACAAAGGGCTTTAAAGATGATAATCAATATTTTGAATTGGACCCAGAAGCAAACTGACACCCATTGCATTTGTATATATTTTTTTTAAATTTCCCTTCTCTTTTTTATTTTTTAATAGCTTGGAGGAAATGGAGAGAAATATATCAGCTGAATCAGTTTTATGCCTTTCAGCTGTCCAAGGAAAACCCAAATGTTTCCTGTTTAATGAAAAATAAAGCTCATTTTACAATGTTGGTATAACTAAAGTAATCTGAGACAAACTGGAAATGAGGCAAAGCTGTAGTATGGGAAATCCGAGAAGCAACCGCCAAGATCCCTTGACAGTAAGGAAAGGAATAACAAGAATTCCAAACATTCAATTATATAAATAGCAATTCCACAATGTATTAGAACATCACATTGTGGTCAAAATGGATGATTGTATCAACAGTTCCTTCAGATTTCATGCATTTCTAAGTTTGAAAAATAGTACAAGTAGCAATTGGAGAATTCTCCAAGTGTATAAGCTTCTATTTTCAGAGGAATGCCTGTATGGAAAAGGCAATTACTTTTCCATACTCCATACTTTATATTCCAAGTATAAAAAGTAGTTTATCCACCTTTTATGTGCATTAAAACTGCCATTTACACACTTTGAACTGAAAATGTGGACTATACATGACCATTTTGTCATGGAAAAAAGAATAATTTATTATCCTTTGTTATTTGTACAATAGTTAACGTATATAGAAAGTGCTCTTCTACCTATTTTAGTGGCAGCACAATTCCTATTTCTGCTGTTCTCTGGTTTAAATCTAGTTGAGTATGCTTACCAGTAGTCCTTGTTTGGTGACTGCCTTATAGAGTAACCTTTCACAGTGATTATGATGGTGAAAAGCCAATGGCATTTCACTCAATTCTAACTTTGTGACCAGTCCTCACATTTATGACCCTTATTTCAGCTTATGAAATTAGATCATAAGCATAGCTGTGGTTTCATTAATGACTGCTTCACTATGACCAAGTTGCCAGTACCAATTGTGGTTGCTCAACATGAACTATCTAGTGTTTGAGAGCACCTGCTTTTATCTAAATTCTGGTAACTGTGTACAAAACAAACTCCTAATATGTACAAAATGACACCTATATTTTCCTATTCTTGATAATGATCAATACATGTATTATGGAATAATAATGCTAGAACACAATCTATCCAGCTTCAAAACAGACGATAATCCACAAAAGTTTAAACCATAATAAACGTTCAGTCTTTCAGACAGTACAAGATTATTAATTGGTTTTATGGCAACACAGCTGTTTTCCTTGTTCACAAAACTGGTGATTAAAACTAGCATTAAAAAAAATATAAACTTGGAAGTAGAAATTTCCTTGTTGATTTTGTGCAACTGTCCAGCTGATATTAACAAAACTGTAAAAAACTGATAATCAAAACTCAGTTTAAAAATAAGCAATTTTAATAGGAAAAAATGTTATCTATTTACCTTAAAATAAAATTGATGTCTGGAATGCATAAAAGGGGCGTTGGTCTTACCTGATACGCCTCTTCTCATAGGGTGGAGCTAACCTCCAAGAGTGGGATGACACTGTCCTTTCAGCCAATGAGGACTGAGTCTGTCAAATTGTATATCTTCGTCCTCTTGCCTCATTATCCCCTCTTTGACGAAGGACGAAGCACAGACTCGTCGTATAACTCCCAAAGTCAAAAACACAAAGAAGAAGATTACAATTTGCTGGCCAGAATGTTCAGCAGGTCACCCTATCACGTCCAGAGTCAGTCTAGAGAAACCTAGGGCGGGATTGGAGGCTAGCCCCACCCTATGAGAAGACGCGTATCAGGTAAGCCCAACGCCCCTTCTCCATAGTGGGTGGAGCTAACCTCCAAGAGTGGGACATACCAAAGCCGTGTGTCCGTTGGGAGGGCTAAGACTGACTGGACTCCCCCGTCCGGGGTACTACGTGCTGTAGAACCCGTCGTCCGAACGCCGCCTCAGCCGATGCAAATACGTCCAGCTTGGAGTGGCGGATAAAGGGCGAAGGAGAAACCCGGGTGGCCGCACGGCAAACC
>QLTV01001682.1:4234681-4294001 GCA_003457575.1 Thermophis baileyi
GGGCCGCCTTCGATGGACGTGAGGAAGAGGGAGGCCGCGCCCCCTGGTCAGTCGAGGCCCCAGACACCAAATGATGGGTCTTGGCACGTGCCTTAACGTGGGCCTTGCCCGACTCAGCCATGTGCACAGTTATGTTGTTGCGCCGAAGCAACTGCCGGACCAGGCCAGACACACTAGGTCTGAGAACCTGAGGAGGTGTAGGTTACTCAAGTGAAGAGGCCCCTGGCACCTGCAGGTACACAAATGTCCGCCGTCAGAAATGACCTCCCACGATGGCCGCCGCCTCAGTGAGGCTCAGAATTGGCCGTTCCGGCAAGGGGAACTCCCCAATATGGCCACCACAATGGAGGACCTTATCAATATGGCCGCCGGGATCGGAAGAGTCACCAAGATGGCTGCCAGCAGAGCAGACCTTCTCAAGATGGCTGCCCCCTAAATAGGCCCAGGCAAATGGCTGCCGCTGATGTCGAAGTGTTCAAAATGGCCGCCGCAGCTCAGACACTCCCAAAATGGCCGCCCCGCACCAACCGAAGCGTCGGAACTGTCACCAGAGGAGCCGTTGAAAATGGCGCGGCAAGCCGGCTACCACGAAGTCAGCGGTAGAAGCGGGCGGCGATCGGACTGCTGCAGGGCTGGAGGCAGCCGCCTGAATGTTGCAATGTGAAAGAGGGAACAAGCCCTCAACGCAGCCTTCCCGGAGCTCCGGGTCCACGTCCTCGCTAGATCAGCGGTCGGCGGCAGACGGCAGGCGGCTGAAACGGCGTTTCGGGAATAAAACCCGCTGCCGAAGAAGGGGGGGTGAAATAGCCCACAATGGCAGGCCGCAATTGCCGGCCCTCCCCCCAAGCCGAAGAGCGCGAAGCCCAGCTGGCCGTCGGCTACTTGAGCGCGAACGCTCCTGTAGCAGCGGATCGTTTCAAAATTGACAGGCCAGTCAGCTTGAAACAGGAGCCGGAACGGGAGCGATTAGTTGAAGCTCACAAAGCTCTCCAAGGCCACAACGGTCGGGGGGAATCAACCCCCCCTGAGACAAAAAAGGCCCTCGGCTCAAGCCGACACCAACGGCTGCAGCCGTAGTGACGACTGCCCTCGACCCAGCGACAGATGAAATAGTCAGCTGGGGAGACTCACGAAGTTTAGAAAGGTGGAAATTCCTCTCAGAGTGGGAGCAAGATACACGAATGTCCTTTTTTGGCTGAGGACTGAGTCAAAGAGGGGATAATGAGGCAAGAGGACGAAGATATACAATTTGACAGACTCAGTCCTCATTGGCTGAAAGGACAGTGTCATCCCACTCTTGGAGGTTAGCTCCACCCACTATGGAGAAATAAAATAAGTAAACTTCTGGGAATGCATAAAGCATGAGTCGGGGTTGAGCATTAAAAAATAAAAATGAGTTTTAAAATGTCCAAAGATGATTTCAGCAATCTCACTCTTGAGAACTGACAAAAGTTTGGCAATGTTCCGGAAGATATCAGGTATTAGACATTTTTATTAAAATTTAAAAAAAAAACATTTTGTGGTTTTATGGAACCACAACTTAGTACCTTGGATATACATTGTCCACTCATGGTTTGGAGTGTTTGGTATACATTTTTTTAAAAATCATCAGTAAATTAGAATGGGCAAAATTGTGAAGTTTAATTAGCATCCCCACAGTCATGTGATCAAAATTTGGGCACTTGAAAACCAGCATGTATTTATGATGATTGCATCATATTTATGATGGGGTCATGTGATCCCCATTTGTGTTTTAACAAACAAATGTCAATGGGGGAAGTGGATTCAATCAACAACCATGGCAACCAGGGTCATAAAATTGGGTACAATTCACTTAACAACTGCCTTGCTTATGAGTGGAAATTCTGGCTTCAACTGTGGTTGTAAGTAGAGGACTACCTATGCCAGAGAAGAAAATTGGCCATTTTTATCTTCAGTTTTAAAAGCAAATCAAATTTCATAGGGCTATGAAATACTTTGCTGGCCAGCTATCAGTTCTAAAGGGCAGAAGAACAAAACAACACATATAAAAACAAATGAACCACTCTTGCCATTAGTACACACAGGTGTGCTGCCACCTACGCAAACCTATGCACTACTATGCACCAAATTCCTGTTTCCTTTGCACTGTAAATATAGCAGGTGCAAAAGTTTGGATAGCCTTTCAGTCCCTGCTTTGAAACCCATCTTGGGTAGAATTAACTTCCAAACATCTCTTAAGAAGCTAACGGTCTTTCTAGTCCTCCTCACACACACGCAAAACCTTCCTTGCAGACATTTTATAGCACAGAAACATTCTTAGAGTAAGTCTCTGCATTTGCAGGATGTTTTGAGATTTCAGCATAGGCATTATTGCCGGAAGACTGTGAACGTCACTCCAAAATCTTTATAATTTTTTCTCTTTAAGTACATGATGGGCAAGGTGTTTCTTTCTTCAATGTTTCATTCATACACACACACACACACACACACACACACACACACACACACACACACACACACACAAAAAATGTATCTTTTGTGGTTGCAGCCAAACAGCTCAATCTTTGTTCCAATTGTTCAAGTCATTTTGCCCCAACATATTTCAGGCTTACCAAGCAAGGTTCTCTTTTGCATACTTTTGGCAATGATTTTTTTATGAACAGGCTGGAAAACATTTTTTGATAACTTTCCCATGTAGATCACTGCTGCATAAGCAACACTGAATGGTGAATATCAGCTAAACTTTTCAGCATGTTGTTTGCATTGATCTCTTTTGCAGAATTGAGATGATTTCAGGCAGTTCTACAGATTTTTGGGGGGTCTTGACTTCAACAGTTTCATGTAACATCAATTCCTTAACAATGTTTCTCATAGCTGGGAATAATTAGATATTTTTTTTAAAATAAACTTCCTCTGCTTTGTAATAGTGAACTACCTTAGTTCACTATTCAAATGCTTAGAGAGCATTTAGGGAAACTTTGGTTGCTGAGAGGAGGCAAACAACAATCATAAAGTGAGAAATTAGAAGCGGTTAGAAAAATTTGAGTATTTGATCATCTATGGCATTGTATTCTGGCTAATTATAGGTTTATCAAGTAAATAAACCTTTGGGCTCTTATTAACAGTATTTTAACTAAAAAAAAACAGTATTGAAACAACTGGAAGGATATCCAAATTTCTGTACTTGCTATATTCACTATCTTCTTATGTTGAATTGGCACACTTTTAATCAAATATATAGAAGGATGTCATGTTTAATTTTGTATGATTCAGAGGTTGGTGTCAGTTTTTGTTGACTTAAGGGTCATTGAAATACACATTTTGATCAGAGTGCCTATGCAACTGTAAACACAAATATGTACTAAATATCTGCAATACCCTTAAACATACCAGACCTACACATCATAGAAAAGTGGAACATGAATGTGTCCATAAAATCAGCAACAATGGGCATCACTTGAAGGACCTTATTTAATCTGCCTGCCGGTCTTAATAGCAACAAAAGCGGGAGACAGATAATGTTTATGCATTATACAATTGATCAAAATACACACACACACACACACACACACACACACACTGTGTTTTTCCAAACATAAGACCGGACTTATTTTCTTTTGGGCTTGAAAATAAGCACTCAGGCTTATTTTCAGGGAGGTCTTTTTTTTTTTTAAACCTGCTTCTCATTTACAAACTGTATACCTATTTCTCTTATAACTGAGAATAAGTATGATTTTAATAAAATGAAAACTAAGATCTGGATAGCTAACTTTTTAGGTAGACAACAGAAAGCAAAGTTGGAATGTCAACTAAACATAGTAGTTCAAAGATAAAACCATACTCTCTATCTTTACTCTGGAATATTTATAATGCATACAAATCCACATTCATACGTCAATGGCGAATATATGGCCTTATTTACATGATGAATAAACAAGTGAAAAGTTTTCAGTGTGGGTGCTGGAATTAATGAGTGAATGCCTCACAAAAAACAAGCAAGTCTTTCGTGTCAGCTTCCCATAAACAAGAATTCTTACCGAATTTTGCTACATCTGGTTGGCAAAAAAAAAAAAAAAAGAGTAAAACCCAAGCTTATTTATAATTAACTTTCCATATGAAAAAGAGTTCTTGTTATGTTTTGCCTATCTACAGAATTAATGTGACAGAATGATAACCTTCGTATATCTGAAACTGCAGTTATCATGAATATTCGTTTGCATGAAAAGAAGCCATTATGTGGCAGCTGTCATTTCATCTCACCAAAAATAGCCTCCTCTCACATTTACTGATAATATAGCTAATCCGCAGGGCAAGTTTTTCAGCAGAAGTAAGAATATTTTATCTCATTCATTTTGGAACACCTGAATGAATCACATGTAAAAAATGCTTCCAGTCACAGAAACCTCTAAAGGCTCTTGTTTCTGTTTTCTAGTGTTGCATTTGAAACCAAAGTGCCTTTCATAGCAATAGCAATAGCAGTTAGACTTATATACCGCTTCATAGTGCTTTACAGCCCTCTCTAAGCGGTTTACAGAGTTAGCATATTGCCCCCAACAATCTGGGTCCTCATTTTACCCACCTCAGAAGGATGGAAGGCTGAGTCAACCTTGAGCCTGGTGGGATTCGATCTGCCAAATTGCAGCTAGCAGTCAGCTGAAGTAGCCTGCAGTGCTGCACTCTAACCACTGCGCCACCTTGGCTCTTCATCTGCTAATCGTATGGTGATAAGCTTTATTAGTTGGACATGTTTTCTTGACAGAAGGATCTAGCACTGGACAGTTGATTAAAAAAAAAAGTTCCTTCCTTTTAGGGCTCTAACAGGAAACGTTTCTGCAACAATAGACTTCTTCAGATTCCAGTATCTGTTCCTTATTTATGGAAGGCTGAATGAGGCCTGACTCAACTGAGAAAGTTCACTATAGTTCTGAAGCATATAAAGACCTGCAAACAAGAATATCCCACACCGAACAGAGTTATAGCTAAGGCCCTGATCTATCCAATACTTTCCTGTGAATACACACTAGGGTCTAGTAACCCCAACTCTGGAACTGTATACAAGTCATCCAAGCAATTTTTGCAAAGGCTGCACCCAGAGATGCCTGCTTTGGTGCCAGGGAGAATCATGGAGAATATTGTACATACTGTAGTAGCTCCTCTTTATTGTTTAATCTACAGTAAAGCACCACACTTCTATTTTTGGCTTAGATTAAGAGAGGCTAAAGGAGAGTCCATTTCTCA
This sequence comes from Thermophis baileyi, assembly GCA_003457575.1. Taxonomy (NCBI): domain Eukaryota; kingdom Metazoa; phylum Chordata; class Lepidosauria; order Squamata; family Dipsadidae; genus Thermophis; species Thermophis baileyi. The sequence continues at coordinate 4,239,902 of QLTV01001682.1, forward strand.
CTCTTGCACATTTATTTCTCTGAAATGGGGCTTCATAACACAGTGGTGCAAAAGAGGAGCCTAAAGTTTCTTTTACTCTATAATATCAATTATAATATTCCCGGGATCCAGAAATTGCTAAAAGTACAGAACTATTAATAATTGCTACTGTTGACTCAAGGGTATTACAGGCTTCCTTCACTATCACTGCCATCAGAATGCTAAAGAGGCCAACTCAGAGGCTTGGGAAACGTATCCAGGGATTTCACTCCAAGTTTTACACAGTTCACATCAGAACTTTTTCGTTAGCTCATGTTTTCGTAGAAGTACTCACTCCCATACCCTTCTGACATCTCAATGTGTCTTTTCTTACAGATGCAGCTACTTCATCTCTCCCCCTTCTCCATAAATATCTTCTTTTTATTTTAACTGAGCTGATTTTAATGTTTATTGCAGCTTTTGATCTTATTCAGCCAGTAAAGTATACTATATTTAACAATGTCCCATTAATCAAAAGCACTGGGAAAACTGGAGGGCTCCTTTGCTACAACTGCTAGGACTTATCAAATGCAGCACAACAGATTAAATAGACTGCTTATGTGATTAAGCAGTAGGTAATCCTGTATCACTGTGAGACATGGTGGCTTGGGAAGAAGTACATACACACTATTCACAGGGAATTTCCCTAAGTCTTAAAATAATTTGTCACCTACTTCCCCTATTATTTGATCTATGAGTCATAAACCACATGCATCTACCTGGCATGAGAACATGAAGCCATACATAATGCAACATAAAGACTCCTGAAGCATTGATAGGGGCATTTGACTATCATTCAGATTTGGAACTCTTAAGTAGCTAACCAAAAAACCTCCACAGTTTGAGTGTGTGGTCAATCAACATGCATGTAACAGCCTTATGGGAAGTGATAAGCAAACTGTGCAGTAGCAGGCACAACATTTTTAGGTACTGCTGAACTGAAAATGCAAGCCCGCGTTTAAGACCCAAGAGCTGCCATGACCCAAGAATTGCTGGGAGTCAGGCAGATGATGATGATGTGATCCATTCAGTTGTGTCCAACTCTTGGTGATTCTATGGGCCAGGTCTTTCCACATCTTCTGATCTTGGACTGCTTCTTTGAGTTTTTAGGCAGTATATACATTTAATTAATTTTAATGCTGTTTGTAGATACACTGTTAATTATTTATACACACTCTTCCTGGATGCTATACTGTATTTCTACCTTTCAGGTAGCTAAGAGAAATTGATCCCAGTAGAGCAACTATGAAAAAAACCTAACAAATAATTCTATACCATGGATGGAATACCAAACAGTGCCAGTAAACACATCCATTGGTGATTTACTGGTGGTCTGCTCCACTTGGCTTTTTCTGATAAAAAAACAATTATTTTATTTTTAAAAGGTGAGCACCTGTTATTTTACCAAACAAAGCACTGGCTACAGCATAATCTTTATTTCCAATAATGTTCCTGCAACCTAAATGTCTTCCATAAACTTTCTTAGAAAATAAAAAGAATGACAGCTACTTTCAATTGCTTTGTTTGGTAGCGTGCCCACAAAGAGAAAAAAACACACACACACACCAACACTGGCAGATCAAGCTACTCTACATAAGCGAGGAGCAAGCCTCACACTCACTCATACTGACAATGTTACTTAATTGGGTAATGAAACATCTGCAAGCCAACAACCAAACTCAGAGAGCACCAAAGATACCACTTCTAACTACGGTATATCCCTAGCCAAAGTTCAAAAGAGTTAGTAAAACTAAGGTGGCAACTGTAACCTAAGTATTTGAATGGATGAGGTGAAAAATAGGTTTATTGACAACAGGGCAAAGAATCCGTTCATCTGAGAAGCAGATATTCAGAAGATGACTTAATTATCCTTTAAAACAGAAGAAACTAACTATCTAGTCCCAATCTCTGCAATTAGGGATAACAACTGATTAGATGCTGGTAGAAGAGGCAAACCAATGTTACTCTTCCAGGTCTATGTTAATACAGACTTACATTCAATCAGTACTGAAATTTGTTAAGGTGAGGCTAGTACAAGTAGCTAGGCACGTTGGGCAGTATATCATGGGATGGAAATGGTACAGCCTGGTACAGGTTGTGGTACTGTAACAAGATGGTAGAAATAACAGAAAATTCCACAGAAATACAGGTAGTCCTCGAGTTACAACAGTTCATTTAGTTACAACGGCACTGAAAAAAGTGACTTATGTCCGTTTTTCACACTTACAACTGTTGCAGCATCCCCATGGTTACATGATCAAAATTCAGACACTTGGCAACTGATTCATACTTATGACGGTTGGAGTGTCGGATCCCCTTTTGCGATCTTCTGACAAGCAAAGTCAATGGGGAATCCAGATTCACTTAACAACCATGTTACTAACTTAACAAATGCAATGATTCACTTAACAACTATAGCAAGAAAAGTAGTAAAATGGGGCAAAAACTCAGTTAACCAATGTTTCACTTAGCAAAACGAATTTTGGGCTCACTTGTGATCGTCAGTTCAGCACTACCTGTAACAGAAAATCTTGAAAAGCAGGATTGTAAAACTACCTTTTAAAGGCACATAACTGATCCGGTCTGTAAAAATGCAGACAAGCAACAGACAACTGCAAAAGCTTAAGAGCTTTCTGGAGGTATTCAAAATGTATTCCATGAGGTCCATAGGAATTTTTGAGAGGCTAAGAGTATGAATATGATCATGATCGCCATCAGCAGCAGTAGCTGGAGACACGCAATTTTCTATCACTAGGACTTTCCCTCTTAATCAAGAATTCTGGAAGTCCAACTTTCTGTAACTTTTGCTGCCATCTAGTAGCTATCTCTATTTTTGTAGACCAAATCTGGTCATATTATTCAAGCAGGGGTGAAATTCAGCAGGTTCTGACAGGTTCTAGAGAACCGGTAGCGGAAATTTTGAGTAGTTCGGAGAACTGGCAAATACCACCTCTGGCTGGCCCCAGAGTGGGGTGGGAATGGTGATTTTGCAATATCCTTCCCCCAGGAGTGGGGAGGGAATGGGGATTTTGCAGTATCCTTCCCATGGAGTGGAGTGGGGTGGGAATGGAGATTTTGCAGTATCTTTCCCCTGCCACGCTCACCAAGCCACGCCCACAGAACCAGTAAGGAAAATTTTTGAATTTCACCCCTGTATTCAAGGTATCGAAAGGAGAGCCAATCTGGTGTAGTAATTAAGGTGTAGCCCTAAAAATCAAGAGATTGTCAGTTCTAGTCCCACCTTAGACATGAAAAAACGGTGAGTGACTTTGGTCCAGCCATTGTCTCTCAGCCCAACTCACCTCACAGGGTTGTTGTGGAGAAAATAGGAGCAAGGAGTATACCTTGAGTTGTGTATGAAAAACGAAGGTGGGATTAAAAATAAATAAATAGAAGCCTATTGATGGAAAGCATTTTATTTTCTTAATCTCACAATTGTTGGGAAATGCCCAGCCCAGCAGTGAGGAGGAATAAAGTGGAGATCACTTGCAAGCTTTGAGATCACTGGCAAGCGCAGCTACAAAGACATCCAGGATTGACCTATCCTAGGCTCTATGGAACCTTATCTATCTGTTCCCAAGGGAAGGCAAGCAGATTCCTATATTATGGGCAGAATTTAATAAAGCAGTTAGCTTGAACTCCATAAGTGTGGCTCTGGTAGCTTGCGCTTGACAGTTTAAACAAATCTCTCTCTCTCCCTTGATCTTCGCCTGTTTTGAAGCTCACTAGCAACTGCCATAACCAAGGAGGAGGGGCATTTGGGAGTGGAAGAGAGCTGGAGGTGTGAAGGAATGCTGTGGGAATTGAGGGAGTATGGACGCTAACAGGAACCACAGGTGCCAAACTGAGCCATTTTCTTGCCTTTATGGACACCGATCCTGTGAAAGGAGTTTACAACTGCACCAGGGGCCCTTGGTTCCCAAAATATCGGAACGGGACATGATTAGACTGCTCCCAAAGAGGGGAGGGATTTGGATATTGGGGATTGTTTTCAATATATGATTTTTGAGCGGATTTTTCTCAGAGCTTGCCTCGTTTGTGCTGCACCCAGTTCCCTAGTAAAAGTACCTTTTCTCTGACATCTATGGAGTCAAAGGTCGTTCTTTCCTAGGAGCAAAGCTGGGGCCAGTCTGACACTTGCTTAATATTTGTATGAGACCCACTTTGGTGCACTGGTTAAGGCACCACACTAAAAACCAGAAGACTCTGAATTCTAGTCCCAGTCATAAACCCAGGTGGGTGATCTTGAACCAGCGACTCTCTCTTGGCCCTAGGACGAAGGCAATGGCAAACTACTTCTGAAAAGTAGCTGAGTGATTTCAGCCAGTCGCTCTCTCAGGCCAACGAATCTCACAGGATTGTTGTTGTGGGGAAAACAAGAAGAGGAAGGTGTGTTGTATATGTTTGCTACCTTGAATTATTTGTAAAAATAATAAAGGTGGGATACAAACAGACCTTGCGAAGAAAACAGCAGGAACTAATCCATTAACACTGACTCAAAGGTTTTCTCCATCCCTCCCTCCCTCCCTCTCAGAGTGAGAGAGTTAAAGAACCATGTTCACACTAATTCGCTGACCAGCAATTCATGAGTACCTTCGGCAAGAATTTTTACAGTGAAATTCTTGGTAAGGTATATATATTGAGCACCCATGGAAGGTCAGTATACTGTACTTTGCTGACAGCTTTAGTACTCCAGCTACAAAGCCACTCATAACTTGACTGCTGGTGAAAAATCCCTCTCCTCATAATACAACTTCTAAGCTTTTTGCATTTTCATATACAATCTCTGTGTGTTCTGAATGCTGAAGCCATCAAATAATCTTCTCTCAAAGTCTGGCAAACAGTTATTAATATAATTCTTTGCTTCTTGCTCAATAATCATAGATTTCTTCAGTCTAAGTATCTTACTGACACTGATCTACAACCACAGAATATTAATACAATTTTGTTCTGCCATAGCTAGAGCATTGTGGGACTCACTGATGATCAGATTCAACTGTCAAAACAAAATGGAAAGCATGGAATAACTACCAGTTCTGCAATTTCATTCCTTACTGATATACCATGAATATCATATTAGACTAGCATAAAGTCTTAACTTTGATACATATCGTTTGGCAGAACAGAAACATTTTTCACATTCATGCACATTCAAATATCTCATTGGTAACTATTTACAGTTGGCAAAACATGCTTTAAATGTATCCAGTGACGTATTTTAAACAATGCTATTTATACTGTCCCTCCGCCAAATAAGCCCACAGTACTGCAAGAACTGATCAATTAAGCTATATTGCATAGAGTGGAAGATGCATGACTAAAAACGCAAATCTCTGACATAGTCTTCAATAGCAGCACGGAACATATAGCAAAAATAAGGAGAATTCCTATGAAAAGGGAGCATATCCATAAAGACAGCCATTAGCACAACTAGGAGATGGGCTCTGTAACACACCCAGGTTCTGGGCTTAGGCACTGACCCGGGTTTTCAAACTCTTCTGAAAAGTCAGAAGGTTGGAGCTGATCTGATTTCAAGAGGAATCGTGTTCCTTTGAGAAACAGAACCAAAATTCCCTATCAGCTTTCCTACTGCCCAACAATAACATTACCCTGCCTACAGCTACCAGATCTGGGCTGCAAAAATCTATACCATGACCAGATGGCAATACTCTTTTTGCCATTAAGTAGTCATCTGAGTTTTTGCAATCCATTATCTGGTACTGTTTTCCATCCCTGGCTACTACAAATATCTATGCCTTCTCTGTAGCAACATCAGCTCTCAGAAGAGCATTGTACAGCCCTCATTTTGATGGAATTTAAAAAGTCTTTGAAAATGAGGGCAGCATAATATCTTATGGATCTTGATCATCGTATTAATATTAAGCCAGTACAAATGACGGTCTTCCATGTGATTCATAAAGTATTTTTTTTCCTGAGTTATTACAAAAATGCTGTAATGTACTGTATTTTTCAGTTTGAGAGGAAGTCTATTTAACTAGAATACTAAAAATAACATAAATATAATTTCATTTTATATCTAGGTGCTCTAATAAAGAAACCTCATCTTAATTATGAAATTTTGTCACTGTTAGCACTAACACTAATTATTTTGGGGCTTGAGTAAGTTGTCAGAGTCAGGTACCCATATATCATCATGAGGATTAAAACTGTCAGATATTCAGGTTGAATCAAATGTTGGTCTATCACTGGGACACTTCATTTTGTTCTTTAGTAAACCTTTAAATTTAAAACGTGAATGGTCTTGTTGGGACAAAATACAGACCAAACACAGGTATTCTAGAAACTGGGCACATGATTATGGTTATAGAGGCCATTTAAGTGATTCTACATGCTGAAGTGCCACACCCATGTGGTAAGCTGTAATCATCTTCAAAGTCACTGTAATTTTGAGTTTGCTGGGTCATGGAAAAAAGTTGCTTGATCCATGGCATGGAGAAAACTTCATGATAAAACTTCATGATACAAAGAATAGTTAACGGCAGGACATGTAGCTTGCCAGAACCTATGATTTAAAACTGCGTATCAGCTGTCCAAGACAATTCTGAGCTATCTTATATCCTCCTATTACTGGCAGAAAGAATCCAGGTTTTACCACAAAGCCAACCTCTCCTCAGTGTAACTTGGAAAGACTGAAATATTTTTCAGATACTATATCTAAAGTGGAACTTGAAAAATTTAAGACAGGTTAAAAAGAGGAGGCAGGCTGTCTAGAAATTGTGGCAACAATCTCAAGCAGGCGCACAAAGAATTTAACCTGCAGTTTAAATATTAAGCACATTTCTGTACTTCTTGTTTCTGCCTTAGGAATATACACCTCATCTCGCAGTAAAAATTAGACATTCTCTGCCAGAAAGATTTTACAACTGATGTGTGGAATTTGATATGACAGAGGAAAAGATGTTTTTGAGGGTTCTTAGAATTCCCATCACAGAATCTAGACAGCTTGCAGGAAAGAAATGCCAGTTGCAATCCTAGGTCAGCAAGTTAACAGTAGAAATTAAGAAAAAGATACGAACAAGTTTTGCTAACATGGGTTACCAAAGCTAAATTAGACTATATCCTGAAAAACTGCTGCTGAGCCAAATAGGACATTAAAGCATCCCCTTCCTTACTGATATTATCCAAAGATTTAAAACCTAATCAGAATGCATAACAAGCCCTATCCTAGATTTTGTCTCACAAGTAATTTTTCGGTTTGGTGAAGCATGCTGAAAATGCAGCAAGCATTTTAAAAAGCCAAAGTGAACTGGCTGATGATAAACTGAGGTCTTCCAATGTGGATATAGCTACAAAACAAACCCCTTACAGTGTATATAACTTGAAAAGCAAGCACAGTAATCTGTTATTAACTTTAGTCTCGCTACATCTTAGAACATTGTGACACGCTTAACAGGTTTGCTATATACAACAATAGTGACACCAGCTGCACACCACTTCATTGTCATGCTTCATCAGCACTGGAAAGTCTTTTCAGAAGGCCAGGTAAAGAACCAGACAAACAAAATACAGAATACTGTTTCCTTCCCAAATGCAACAAGCAGCAGACACCTCTAACCAATGGGCAGAAGCACAGTACTACTCTTCAGTAGTTAACACACCCTTTCCTGAAACTTTGTTAAGCCAGCGTTGTTTACCCCTAAGGATAATCTCTTCCTTGCTCTCAGATCACGGCTAAATTCCCTTGCCCCAGGTTCCCCTGCAGGGAAGGAAGTGAAGCTACTTATACTTCCTCACCCTTGAATGGCAAACCTAGCAAATAATTTTAAGCTGGGAAGGAGGAAGAAGGAAGGACCGGCAGAGCCTTTATGACCTGATCCGAAGCTGAAGGAGAAATCCTGCAGGTGAAGAGTGTGGGCCACTGGAATAGGACAGGCTGCCAGCCTGTGGAGATTCAGTCCTAGTTTGGAAAGAGAGGTCTCTGTTTATCCAGCTGCCTCCTCCCCATGCTGCAAATCATGACAGCTCTTTTTTAAAACAACCAAGAGCACTTCCTCTTACAGCAGCTACTAGTGAGGGAGGCTACCGCTAGAAGGGGCGGGAATGGAAAGCCGGAGACGTGCAGGCTTACTGATCTTGGCTAAGCTGGGGCAAACTGTCTTTGCTGAATAAAGACTACATGCAAGAGCTATGCTAACGTTAAGATCAGATTAGTTATATTTTGTCCGCTCCTGCTTAATACAGAAACGTAAACATAGAGGAAGGGAGAGAGATATGCTGCCGCGTATACCCCCAGAAACATGTCTTAATAAACTTTGCAGACACTGCACATTACAAAGGAAAAACCTTAATTCCCAGGACTACATATCGTAAGATTTCGCTCTCATGCTTTTGGGATGCTTTCATCTTCCTGGTTTTGAAAGACTATACTGGAAAGTCAAAGGGGTGTGTGTGCATACAAGATATCTGGAAGTGGAAAAAAAACTATCAAAAACTGTAAAGACAGAAATGAAGTCCTCCTTAGCTAATTCTTCTTGTGCTGAATATCTGCTTTTCCTCCTTGTAAATAGTGCTATATCTTGACCTGATTTTGCTTCAGTAAAAGGTCATCCTCCTGCTTCATTTCCGCTTCTCTGTGAGCAATTCTTCCATTTAAACAGACCCTGTTCTCAATGACAGCAGCTACTAGCAAGCGAGGCTACTGCTAGAAGGGGCGGGAATGGAAAGCTTATCAGTGATGCCTCTTTAACTTGAAAATGAGCAGGCTGATAAATTATTCTATTTGGGGAAAACAAGCCCAAATAGCAACATACCCTAATACATTATTTCTTGGTTCTAAATACACTGCGCTAATATTTTATTTTCTATTATCAGAATAAATGATAGAGATGAACTAAGTCTAAACCACTGCAGCAGCAACCCCTCCAATTCCAAAATGCCATGGAAGAGCATTCGTTTCCCTGAAGGCCTGGGGTATTTCCCCCTTTCTTCTCTCTTCTGATGTTTCAACTCGTTTTGCAGGTTATTTGGGGCAGACTGGTTCATTTCAACAATGAAAACATGGATTACAGTGTGTGCCAAGCATATTCTAGGTGGAAAAGGGATAATTTGTAATAGATTTCTATAGAGATAAATCATCTTATTTGACAATGGCCACGTTGTTCTTAAAGACTGACATATTATCACAAAAGATTTCTTGAATTATCATTCACTTCATCATTCAAATATTTATATGGTTGGATTTTTAAATATATGGATACATACATATTCTTTAAACATATCAAAGTGTCACAAATTAATCTTGTATGAGTTTTATTTAGTAAAATGTGCACAAAAGTGTTCTCAATTAAGCTTTATTTCCCTTTTTTCCCAACCTTTTCCTTCTTTCTTCTTCATCAGTATGTATATTTTATCAGTGTTCTTCTCAAAGACTTCCCTCTTTATTAAATAAATATCAAAACGTTTGTATTCTTTGATAAGAAAAAAAAACCCACATGGGCCTCTCCACACATGTATTACCTTTTATGTACAGTGCTGAACAATCTTATATTTTTCAAAATCAGATGAATAATCTGTAGTGCGGTATCTAAGTATTGAAGTGTCCTACTGATTATCCCATATAATTTTTTCAGCCTTTTAAGAGAAAACAATTGGAAACATTCGTCATGCTGCAACATGCATAGCTGTTATTTGCTAGGCATGTTGCAGCATTACAGTAATATATCCTGTTAACATATGCATGAAGTACAAGAGGGACTTGCAAGAAAATGCTAAAATGCATCCCCCCCCCCAAAAAAGATTCTGAGTATGTTCCCCCCTCTCCCCATACTGCTTTCAGAAAGGCACAATTTTGCATCTGCTCTTAAGTATTAAGTGTAAATCTGGGGTGTCACATGGCAACATTATTCATCTTACTATTTCGGTTCCGAGTTTCAAATCCAATGCACTGAATTTGCTATTGGAGGCAGTGGTCATATGCATGTGAATGTATCTTTACATAATGTGGGGGTGAAGCACTGGATGTTATCATAAATATGTGGTGTTAAATTCTGAGTAACCCTGAAGCATGTGCTGCAATCACATCTGTTCCAAGAAACATTCAACTGCCCTTTTGCAGAACAATCTAGCAAACAGAAGTTGAGTGGTTGGAGACAAATTATTACTCAGATTTTAAACATTTCATATTGCCAGAGACATTCATTGGGGAAAAAAGACTGCTATAAAGTAGCAAAGTTTTATTCAATTTTGCTATTCGTTTTAACAGATTGAGCACAGCAAATTTATACTAATGTATCTTACTATTTAAGAAAGGAAAAAGAGCGGGGGGGGGCCTCATAAATAAGCTATGTGTAAAAAAAGCCACCATGCAATGTTAGCTAGGTTAGTTAGCTAGATAATAATACCTAAACCTATCACAGACTGGACAGCGTGTAAGCTCTTATTCTCTTCTTGGTCTACCAAATACAAGGGGGAGAAAACGTTAGGTACTCAAGCAATTACCATGGTCATGTTCCACTGGTGAGCCTGGTAAAGAGAATCATTAACCTAAGTAGAGAGATGGATCCAGCTCTAGAGCAGTTATCATTATACAGGAATAAACAATACCAGGTGAAGATATATGGTGCTACGGTAGTAAAAAGCCAAAAGCCATTTTCAAATCTTTTAATGAAGGCTACCAGTGCAGGATGCAAACAATCTTTCATATCCCAGCTAACACAGTTTCAGGAACATAATATTTTTGCTTATTAAAAAAAGGAAGTGTAAAAAAGATATATTCTACAGATTTCTAAATTCCTCTATTCTATATAAAAAAATTATATACTTTTTCTTATATTTCTTTTCCTGTTACACCTTTAATTCTTCTTTCTCTTGGTTTTTTAAAGAAATGTTTCTTTTTTCCATTATTTTGTATTTTATTAGTTTTGAAAATTCAGTAAAGCTATGTTTAAAAAAGGAAGTATGCTAGAACCCAGAGAAACAGCAGACAGAAATGGTCTATTAATTTATTTAAATCATTTTATACTGCCTTTTACAAGTCAGTTCACAATGGGTCTTAAAAACAATAAACAATAATTAGATCTTAAAAACAGTAAAATAATAAAAGTTGCTGATAACATCAACAGAGCTACCCTAAGAACCATCACGGCAAAATTAAACAAAAAGCATGCACTCTAAATAAGAATGAAAACCTCTTGTAAGTAAACATATTGTCAGCTAGTATCATTTGTAGAGTTTTTCAAATGGTAATACCACGGTAAAAATGCCCTTTCCTTGTAGCCAATCCACCTCACCTTAGACAGACTTCAAGAAAAAAAAATGGACTTCTAAATGTAATACAGCAGGTTAATATGGGGAAAGATTTAATTAAGATAGCAAATCTAAAATGATCCACATGAATCAGTTTAGTGAAAAGAAAATACATCAAACGAAATGTTAGTTGGATACAGGTCCTTTCTTGATGTTCATAAAAAATTGGACTGGTGTAATTATCTCATTCCCAATTCAGACAAAGCCATTTTTCAGATTCCGTTTTCAAATTCTGAGATAAGGAAATAAAATAGAAGATATTGGAATTCTGAGCAGACTTCTTATTGTCACTGGGACAGTTGTCTTGTGAGGAAAAAAATGCAGGTAGAAAAAAAATGCATCTCTGCTTGCTGCAGACTCTTGTCCTGGGGCACTGGTGACAATGAAGCTTCCCTACGTAACCTACTTCAATCACAATTGAAATAACAGGAATAAAGATATATTAAAAATGGGATGTTATTTTCATTTTCTTTCTATCTCCTTTTCCATCTGTGGCATGTCTTTTTAGACTGGAAGCCTGAGAACAGGAAATGCCTGTCTTTTATTATTAGATAACCTGCTATGGAATGTTTTTAAAGACATTTAAATATATCAAACAAATATATTTCCTTAAATATTCTAAGCCGATTCTGTAACTCACACTACTTTTGCTTAAGGTTTTGAGGAGCACAGGAAAAAAAAAAAAAGAATTGGATAGGCAAAAGCAAATTACTATATCTCAACTCATCTTTCTTTATCTCAGTGTCCTCATGATGTGTTGGCTGTGTCAGCTGGGAATTCTGGGAACTGCAGCTCAAAACATTTGGAGAACTCTACAGCAAGCCCTAACAACTCACAGAGTTATAAAATGGACGGTTTCCATGCAGATTTCCCTAAGCATCTGGGAAGAAGAAAAGGTTTGTGGACCTGCTGAGCAACGTGACTCCCAAAGCTGGCATAAGCAAGCTTTCACTTGACCTTTTCAGAGCCTCCACCCTCTTTTCCCCAAATGAAAGATGATTATGCTGGGTAAACAGATCTGTGGTTGACTCATCAACATGCAAATTTCAGAAAGAGGTTTCCTGAGTAAAATAAAAGAACAGGACTTTTTTTTTTTTAAAAGTCTAATAAAATTAAAAAAGTGATACTAGAATTTTTTTTCTGGTCAAAATAAAATTGTAGCAAGGACAATAGAGAAGGGGTGTTGGTCTTACCTGATACGCTCCTTCTCGTAGACGTGGAGACAGCATCCAGGAATGGGTTAACTCTGTCTGTTATCCAATAGGATTGAGTCTGCAAAGTAGATGACATGCCTCCTCCTCCTGTGACTTACGCTTTTTGGATGAAGGCGTTGATGCAGACTTGCGTGTAGCTCCCAAACTCACAGAGTGTCGTTGCAAGCAAGGACCGGATGCAAATCCGGGTGGGGCTGGATGCTGTCTCCACGTCTACGAGACGGAGCGTATCAGGTAAGACCAACACCCCTTCTCCATGCTAGTGGAGACAGCATCCAGGAATGGGACATACCAAAGCTGGCTGTCTTATCAGGAGGGCGCGGCCTGGTCCTGAGTCCCCTGGTCAGCACGAACACTTTGAAGCACCCGTCTGCCAAAAGCTGCTTCAGTAGATGCGAAGGAGTCCAACTTATAGTGGCGTATAAAAGGAGATGGAGAGGACCAGGTGGCTGCACGACAGACCTCCTCAATGGAAGCTTGTGTCGCCCATGCTGCAGAGGTGGCCGCACTCCTCGTAGAATGGGCTGTGATGCATCTTGGTGGCGGCAAGGCCTGGACCTCATAGACCTTGGCAATACAAGCTCTGATCCACCTCCCCACGGTGGAAGAAGAGACTTTAGCTCCCAACGTAGATGGTTGAAATGAAACCAAAAGGGATTCTGATCTCCTAAAAGGAGAAGTCCGTTTAATGTAGATCTTGAGGGCCCATCTGACATCTAAGGTATGCCACGTATGTTCCAACCGGTGAACTGGATGCGGACAAAAGTTTGGAAGAACCAGTTCCTGGGCCCTGTGGAACCAAGAATTAATCTTTGGGATGAAGGTAGGGTCCAGTCGCAAGACCACTCTGTCAGAATGGAACACACACAGGTCAGAACGGAGAGAGAGGGCTGCCAGTTCTGATATCTGCCAGGCTGAAGTGATGGCCACGAGGAACGCCACCTTGTACGACAGGTAGTGCAGACTGGCGCCTCTAAGAGGTTCGAATGGACCCTGAGTGAGTGAATTGAGGACCCGTGATAGGTCCCACGTGGGATAGCGATGGACCACGGGCGGATGCAGATTGGTTGCTCCTCTGAGGAACTGGCAAACCACGGGAAGCTGAGAAAAAGAGTCCTTAGCACCACAAGTCAAAATGGAAGACAGGGCTGCCACCTGTCGTCTAATAGTGTTAGGGGAAAGCCCCTTGTCAAGCCCATCCTGGAGAAACTCCAGTACCTGGGCAACAGAAACATCCACGGGCTGAAGCCCCGTTTCAGTACACCACAAACAAAACGCTCTCCAGGTGGCATTGTAAATCTGGTTAGTGGAGGCCCTACGAGAGGCCTGGATCATAGTAATCACTTGAGCGGAAAGATTGTCCCCCCCCTTAACAGTCGCCGCTCAAGCGCCAAGCGGTCAGATGGAACCACTGGGGATCCGGGTGGATTAGCGCCCCCCGGCTGAGGTGGACCTTATCCTGAGGAAGCCGCCAGGGACGGGCCACGGACAAGTTCATGAGATCCATGAACTATGGGCGTCTGGGCCAATGGGGGGCCAGGAGTAGGAGTTCTGCCCTCTCTTCCAGGAGCTTCCTGACTACTCTCGGAATGAGAGGTAGAGGGGAAAGGCGTATAGTAGTCCTGGTGGCCACAGGCTGCGCAACACATCCACTCCCTCCGCTTCTGGAGTCAGGAAGCGGGAAAAGAATCGAGGTAGTTGAGTGTTGTCCCTGCTGGCAAATAGGTCAGCTGTGGGAAGACCGAACCGATCCGAGATGTCTCTGAAGAGGGATGGGTGAATGCGCCACTCCGCGTGATCCACTGTTGTCCGGCTGAGCCAAACCGCCTGCGTGTTTGTTACCCCCGAAATGTGGGCCACCCGAATGGACTGTAGATGTGATTCCGCCCAGAGGCCCAGCTGAAGGGCCCCTCCATGAGGGCTTTGGAGTGGGTACCCCCAGGAGGTTGACATGGGCTTTCGCTGCGATGTGGTCCGTGAGGACTAAGATGTGTTGACCCGCGACCATGTCCCTGAATTCTCGGAGGGCCAAGTGAATCGCCCGAAGCTCCAACCAATTGATATTGTGCGTTAAGTCCTCTGGAGTCCACTGTGTCATGATGGACTGAATGTGTGCTCCCCATCCGGAGAGACTGGCGTCGGTAGTCAGGACCAGATGCCTTGGTTCTCGGAACAAGCAACCCTTGGTGATAGCCTCCGAGGTCCACCACTGCAGAGACCGGAACACCTCTGATGGGACCCTCACTTGTCTTTGGGAAGTGCTGCTGCTGTCCCTCTGAAACGGAAGAAGGAACCACTGTAGACTCCTGGAATGAAGCCGTTCCCAGGAGTTGGGAGAGAAGATGCAGAGTCACCATGCGTTCACATCTGACTCTGCTGCCATATCTCTCAGACTGGTTTGGCGCTCTTGAGAAAGATAAACCTTGGATTCGACCGTGTCGATGAGCGCCCCTAGATGGAGGATTCGTGTGGTGGGGGTCAGATGACTTTTGGCCCTGTTTATGGAGAATCCGTGGTTTTGAAGAGCAAGTATTGTAGTCTCTAAGTCCCGTCTCGCCTGGACTTCTGAAGTTGACTGGATCAGAATATCGTCCAGGTAGAACTGCATGTGGATGGGAAAGGTGCGGAGGTGACCTGTCAGGGCGGCCATCAGTTTTGTGAACACCCGAGGAGCGGAGGAGAGACCAAACGGCAGGGCCTGATATTGATAATGCTTGCCTGCATAATAAAAACGGAGGAACTGTCTGTGGGCGGGATGGATGGGAACATGAAGGTATGCTTCTGTCAGATCCACTGACGTGAGAAAGTCGCCTCTCCTGACGGTCTCCAGGATGGACTGGAGTGACTGCATTTTGAACCGTCGGTAAACTATGTGACGGTTCAGGGTCTTTAGATCTAGAATCGCCCTCCAGCCCCCCGAAGACTTCTGAATGAGGAATAGGAGTGAATAAAACCCGTCCCCGTTGCTCCTCCGGAACCGGTTGGATAGCGCAAATATCCATTAGGTGTTTAATGGCCGATTCCATGAGGAGTCGTTTTGATCCGTTCTTAGAGATCGGACAACGTAAAAAGAACCTTGGGGTGGAGGAAAGAAATTCTAGGGAGAGGCCCACTCTCACCGTTTCCCTGACCCATGCATCCGAGGTGGTGTCCTCCCACTGGTCGGCAAAAAGTGATAGACGACCCCCGATGGGAGGACCGGACGCGCAGTCCACATTAACGTCTGTAGGGGTGACCCTTCCCCCCGAAAGGATCTTTTGTGAGGGTACCTTTGTGTTTGCCTGCTCTGCTTATCCTGAAGTTTGTCTGGGAGAAAAGGATCTTTGATAGTGGTGAGATCTGAAACCGCCCTCCTGCCCTCGAAAGGACGAGGGGCGATAATACAG
This sequence comes from Thermophis baileyi, assembly GCA_003457575.1. Taxonomy (NCBI): domain Eukaryota; kingdom Metazoa; phylum Chordata; class Lepidosauria; order Squamata; family Dipsadidae; genus Thermophis; species Thermophis baileyi. The sequence continues at coordinate 4,255,785 of QLTV01001682.1, forward strand.
GGCAGGCCGGGACTCTGATCTCCGGGACATGGAAGGTAAAAATTTTTGTTTGTCCCGGGATTCCACCAAGAGGGGCTCGAGAGTCCCCAAATAATTTGGACCCCGAAAAAGGGGCTGACGCCAGGCGCCACTTGTTTCGAGCATCGGCCTGCCACTGGCGTAGCCATAAGAGGCGTCTGGTAGCCACTGAAGAGTCAATGGCCTTGGCCGTGAAACAAGCCGCGTTAAGCATGGTGTCTGCTGAAAACTCCAAGGCCGCCATAACCTTGTTCAGATCCTGGTGGGACCTTGTGTCATCTGCCAGCAATCTGTCCTGTAACTGTCTTAGCCAAAGCAGAGAGGCTTTATTGAAGAATGAAGCCGCTGTGGAAGCTTTTATGGTCCAGGCGTCCACCTGATTGGCCTTAATCACAGGCTGAAGCCAGTGCCACTACAGGACTGTCTACAGTAGGAACCTGAAGGGCATTAGTTAATTCAGGCCCCACATTATACAAGCACCTGTCCGACCCATTGGGATTGGGCCCTGAACCTGGCGAGACCCACTGTCTCTGCACGATATCAAGGAAAAGTTTGGGGGCTGGAATCTCCTCCGCCTCTACAGTGGGTTCCACAAAAAGGGGATCTGCAGGATCCGCTGACCCTGAGGTAGATCCGGAAGTAACTGGGTTGGAACCCAGGCGAGTAGTATTTTTTGCCTTGAACAGCAATTATTTGAAGAATTGAGGGCGAAATAAACCAATAAAGGCGGGTTGATCAGGCGTAAGACCCTCATCCTCAGATAAATCAAATTCTCTGATTTCTCCCTCTTCTCCCAGCAAGGACTCTTGATCGGAAGAAGTTTGGGACAGGGCTTGTTCCCGGTATTGACATTCCTCCTCTAGGACAGGGATCTCTTGATGATGTTCTAGAAGGCCCAGGACCCAAGTATGGCCTCTGCTGCAATCCCACAGCAATGCCCTTTTTAATGGCCTCGGAGATCCAAGCCCCCATGCTGGCCGGGACTAAAGGCTCAAGTTGCTCAGCAGAGCGAAGGCCTGCAGCAGTAGGTGTGAATGTTGCCTCAGCCCTAGAAGGCCTATGAGGATGGGTTTGGGCCCCTGAGGAGAGTGGTCCTGTAGAAGTTGGCTCGGAGCCTAATGACCTCTCTGTCACCAGGCACAACCAAAGGTTGATTCATCTGGTAATCGGGAGACCATGATGAAGTCTGCATGGCACCAGGCAGCTCATCCCATTCCCCTTGGAGAGGAGGAGGGGAAGGAGGGCCAGAAGGTTGATCCATCTGATGCCCACTAGACTTTTTAGTTGAGGCCTGTTGGGCTCTGGCTATAATCTTTTCAATGGCCTTGTGCCTCTGCTGGTCCTGCTTGTCAGCCCCCTTGGAAGACCTTTGGGATCTGCTAGAGCGAGATTCCACTGAACTAGCTTTCCGTGTGGAGGCCCTGGTGGAAGTGCCAGCCCTGCTCCTGCTGCTTGAAGAGGACGGGGCTGGGCTACCCTCTGCGTTGGCTGCCTTGCGTGTAATGGCGTCCGCCATGTTGCAGTCAGCCACGTGGTCCCCTTAGGGGTCCTGCTTTCAATCGTCTGTAATAGGCAAATGTGACTTAGCTTGGCCTGATTGAGGTCAGAGGCTACCATATTAATCCCAATCTATTGGGATACCCAATTGATTCACCCCGGACTGAAGAAGATGCCTTGGTGCGTCCACGAGGGGGAAACAAAATGGCGTCGCGACTCTGTCAGCAAAAATGGCGCCTCCTTCTTCTTCCGGCTTGTAGCTGCGCAGCAAAGCTCGTACGCTATGTTTACGTATATGGGCAGAGGCTAATGCCGGTTCCCGGAGCCCCGGGAATAGAAATCCGGCTTCAATTTGGGGCGTGGCCGAACGGGTCGGAACTCACCCCCGTTGATGGTGGCGCGATCTTTCTGCGCGCAAATCCTTTGTCTCTTCCTGTTAGTCCCCAAGCGCTGCGGAGGTAGGCTTGTGCACGTAACGGCCTTTGCTGCCAGCCGGCAGCTTGATCGATCAGGCACACGGGGAAGAGAAAACGCCCCAAGGGTCAGCGTTTCAGAGAATCCTCTCGTGAGCGCTGCCCTGTTAGGACTGCCAGCCGACAGCCTAACCGCCGCTAGAGCGGTTATCCTTGGCGGGATCAGGCAAGCCCTTCACGCCGGAAAGGTAGATGCTATCACTGATAGAGTAGAAAAAATTTAGGTTTTAGAGAAGTATCCAGGAATAGGAGCTCAGAAATACACGTCTAGTCCAGGATAAGACTGAGTCTAAAAAGCAGAAGTCACAAGAGGAGGAGGCGTGTCATCTACTTTGCAGACTCAGTCCTATTGGATAACAGACGGAGTTAACCCATTCCTGGATGCTGTCTCCACTAGCATGGAGAAGAGAATGTGCATCCCAGCCACTGTTCCCTCTAAGGTGCGCGGCCGCGCGGCCGCGCACGTCACAGGGAATCGCCGCGCAGCAGTTTTCAACTGCCGCGCAGCGATTTCCCATGTCAGAGGGAATGTTGCTGCGCGGCCGCACACGTGACAGGGAATCGCCGCGCAGCAGTTTCAAACTGCCGCGCAGCGATTTCCCTTGTTAGAGGGAACGTTGATCCCAGCCATCAAAAATTTTAACCCATAAAACACTAATTGAATTCATGATATCCATAACATTTTTAATATACAGGCATACCTCGGAGAATATTGCTGGTTCTATTCGAGATCACTGCAATAAAGCGAATATTGCAATAAAGTGACTCACACAATTTTTGTTTTGTTTTGTTCATATAAAAATTATGTTTACTCTATACTGTAATCTATCAAATGTAATAGCATTATTCTAAAAAACAATCTACATACCTTAATTAAAAATACTTGGTTGCTAAACATTGCAAATCATCATCTGAACCTTCACTGAGTTGTAATCTTTTTGCTGGTGGTGGTCTTGTAAACCCCCAATGCTTGCAAAAAGCAATAAAGCAAAGCGCAATAAAATAAGATAGGCCTTTACGTGACTGTCCTAAAGCAGTAGAATATGCAACTTTTTCAGTATCAATATTGGCCTTTAAGCAGTGTGCTTAAAGGAGCACACTCCAAAACTTGGAGGGATTCAGACAAAAACTATAATTTAATTTGATTTCATTATAATTAAACAGTTAGTAGAATTGCTTTCATATGTGGCATTTAATCATTTTCTTATGTCATGTTACAAATTACTGTAATGAGCTTAAGAGTCCTTGGGGGCCTTTCTAAGACTTCTCCGGGCTCCATGTGACTGTGGGGCCTTAAGCTATGCACCTAAAGAAGGAACTGATAGATTACCACAAAATTAATTCATAAGTTTATAATTAACATTTTTGAGAAATAATTATATTTAAATCCTTGTTAACAAACAGAAGCAAGAAATCCATATATACATAATGGATACTGAAAAGGATTGAATTTTTCTTTATAAATTTATTAACAAGTGGAAAATAGGTATATTGTCAACATTTTAATTACCGGTAGATCATGTTTTATTTAATTAGCCCCAGATTTTAAGTTAATTCATATGTAATTCAGAAAAAAAGATGAAATCTGCAGTAATTATTCACAATTACATTTATTTGCATATTGACTTGACTAGGATCATAGGGACTGTGCTCATCACAGTTTACACAATAGTTTAATTACAATAACCATATATAATATAATTATAATATAATTATATTCCAGCAGTAAAGTAATTCAGTATTTCCTGACTTCCTATGTATATGCTAGACTTCAAGAATTTAGTATGGTCTTACAAACATGCTATTATTAATATCCAATCCACCACAAATTAAGGAAGCACCATTCATGCATACATATATTATTGTACTTTTAATTTAGCCCTGTAATAAATACTCCCACTATTAGAGAAGGACAAAATAGAAATAATTTGCAAAGGTTGATATATCAACCCACTTTCCTTTCAGAAAGAACTGTATTTGTTATATTTTTATCCCATCTTTCTCCAAAAAGCTCAAGGTGACATACATACCTCCTCCAATTTCTTTCCACTAAAAGAAAAGTAACACCTCCTCCAATTTCTTTCCACTAAAAGAAAAGATTCTCCCCAGGATTTACCTCCCAGGATTACTATTGTCTATGCCAGGAGTCTCCAACCTTGGCAACTTTAAGCCTGGAGGACTTCAACTCCCAGAATTGGAATTCTGGGAGTTGAAGTCCGCCAGGCTTCAAGTTGCCAAGGTTGGAGACCCCTGGTCTATGCAATGAAAGGAAAGGAAGGAGAAAAAGGTGGGAAGAACAACAGTTCCACAGAATAAGAATTCCCAGATTACAGCTTTGTGAAAAGAAAACAGTATATTGGACATCTTTTTACTTGGTGCTACCATAGAGCGTATTCATTCAGCTCCAGAAGACAAGTATCAAAGCATAACACCAAACCTGGGAGATAATAAACTTGATATTAAAACAAGTGATTGTTTTTTTCTTCTTAGCTGAACACTTTTCCTTAAAAATCCATTAATTCTTCAATTGCTCCTTAACCTTATTTAGCCTGGAGGTAAATTTAAAGTTAGTCCTTTTCCTTAAAAAACATTTATAGGTGGGATAGAAACTACATTTTCATCTCTTAAATCAGTTGTACATGTTGGAGAAGAAGAAAAAATCCACAGGACTTAACAAATGATTCCCTAAATAAATGCAAATCGGAAACAACTTTCCAGATATGAAGGCCAAGATGTCATTCTCAAAAAATGCATGGGTCCCACCCAGGACAACCAGATATTGATAGAATACAGTAACTACACTCCTTTAGACAAAGGTAAAACTGTCATATATTCATTTGCATCTGATCTCCTACAGTCAAAGATGCTGCAGTTGTTTTTGCCACAGTCCACATGCAAGTAACTACACTGCTAATTTCATGAAAGAACTGGTCTTATTTTAGAGCATAAATAAGTGCAAGACAATAGCTTTAAACAAGGTTGGCTCACAGGAATTGTACTTTTTATATAATATAGCTTTTTTTAAAGATTTAATACACACATTCAACAAATATATTTTAATTATATGTAGCAGATGGAGAGGATTGTTCTGTGCTATTTTTATTAGCATACAGGATATGGCATAGCCAGTCACAGACTGTCTCTTTTTAATCCTATCTCTTTAGTTTTTAAAAGCTGCCCTACAAATTGAATTTATTCCGAACATTTGGGATATGTTCAGAGACACATTTAAGCATTCAAGTTACACTGTGCAACATATTATCCGTTCCATTGAAAATGTCCTGTTTTGGAAATCGTTACAAAACAGGACATTTACAACGTTAAATGTTACAAAATGAACTAAATTTTTAATTTAAATTAAGTTAAATGTTAAATGAACGTTACAAAACGTTCGCTAGACCAATTCTTGAATACAGCTCTCCTGTCTGGAACCCGCACTGCATATCAGACATTAATACAATTGAGAGAGTCCAAAAATATTTCACGAGAAGAGTCCTCCACTCCTCCACTCGCAACAGAATACCTTATTCCACAAGACTTGAAATTTTGGGCTTAGACAACTTAGAACTACGTCGCCTTAGAACCGATCTAAATGTAGTTCATAAAATTATCTGCCACAATGTCCTACTTGTCAATGACTACTTCAGCTTCAACCACAACAATACACGAGCACACAATAGATACAAACTTAAAGTAAACCGCTCCAAACTCGACTGCAGAAAATACGACTTCAGCAACAGAGTGATCAATGCCTGGAATTCACTACCTGACTCTGTGGTTTCTTCCCCAAACCCAAAAAACTTTAACCTTAGACTGTCTACTGTCGACCTCACCCCATTCCTAAGAGGTCTGTAAGGGGCGTGCATAAGCGCACCAGCGTGCCTACCGTCCCTGTCCTACTGTCCTATTGTCCTCATCTATCTGTATTCACCTTGATTATGTTTATGTTTATACCTATACCTGCTATCTTATACATGTTTGACAAACAAACAAACAAATAAATAAATAAATAAATAAATCTAAGGCAGCAATTCCATGCATGCTGATTTGAGAGTTAAGACTGGTTCTTACTCCATTCTTTAATTCTCTGAACATTATTAAAATTAGACTTTAATACTGTACACTTAATACATCCAAGTCAAGTGGTGATGCTCAGTGTCCAAATATAAAGAAACCTGGTTGTTACAAACTCCTTTGAATATTCCATGTGATGTTCTTTCCTTTGGTTCTAACAAGCAGCAAGAAAAAAAGAGAGTTCCAAAGAGTTAACCTAAGTATAGATCAAATATAGTACATTTAAATGATTTAATCACTTCTTAAATTAAAGACTCCTGGCCTGATTAACAAGCAAATAAACATTAAGAGTATTTGAACAAGTTTTTATAATATAAATACTTGGAAAACTTGCAATGGTTAAATATTTTAAACACCCCAAGAGTCATCTTCCGTGGGGGTAGGGAGGAAATAGGGTCCCATATATACATTCTCTAAAAATCAAGTAAGTTTCTTGCTTTAGAATTACTATTGTTATTCATATGCAACTTTAGTCAACAGATGAAGACCCATTCAACTAATCAGCTTAACCATTTATTTAAGAAATGTATGAAGTGGTAATTCTAGGCTTACAAATTCATTTGGTTTTTATAAAACCCAGCCTATTACATAGTTTTAAATAGAAAATAAAAGTTTTTGTAACTCTTGCTCAAAGTGATCCTTCCAGATGTGTTGGACTACAACTTATTGTTTTTAGTTATCTTGAGTAAGTCCATTCCAGCTTAGCAACATAATGTCACCCCCATAAAATATATTTAAGACAAGTGAGAAACTTTTCCTTCTAAGACAAGCCTGGCTTGGTTCAACAGCACAACTGGATCATGTGCTGGCCTCTGAACTATTAAGCTAGAACATTGCTTTTCACTCTTGCACATCGAAGGCAGCCTTTGTGATCCTCAATACACTAATTTGCTGTCCAGGATGATGATGCCAGTACTGCAAAGAAGAGGAACTGAGCAAAGAAACAGGACCACATCACACATATGTGCATTTTGTAAAAAAAAAAAAAAAGCACGTGTGACCCCCCCACCCCATTTTGGGCCTAGCAGGCCTCCCTGCAGCCTCCTGGGACCAAAAATGGGCCACGGAGGAGGCTTTCCCCCCGGGCGCCCTGCGCATGACCCCCTCATCCCCCGCATGCGTGCGTATCTCACGCATGCGCCCCGCCCTCCACGCATGCACGGCAGATACCTGAAAATCAACTGGCCGGCGGGAGGCACATGCGCATGCGCGGTGGAGCTGAGCTGGGTGATGGCTCGCGTGCCCGCAGAGAGGGATCTGCATTCCACCTGTGGCACACGTGCCATAGGTTCGCCATCACGGGTATAGACTCTCTCCCACTGCTTGAAAAGAATTTTCCCCTTAGAATAGAATAACAGAGTTGGAAGGGACCTTGGAGGTCTTCTAGTCCAACCCCCTGGTTAGGCAGGAAACCCTACACCACTTCAGACAAATGGTTATCCAATATCTACTTAAAAACTTCCAGTGTTGGAGCATTCACAACCTTTCTGGAGGCAAGCTGTTCCACTGATTAATTGTTCTAACTGTCAGGAAATTTCTCCTTAGTTCTAAGTTGCTTCTCTCCTTGATTAGTTTCCACCCATTGCTTCTTGTTCTACCCTCAGGTGCTTTGGAGAATAGTTTGACTCCCTCTTCTTGGTGGCAACCCCTGAGATATTGGAACACTGCTATCATGTCTCCCCTAGTCCTTCTTTTCATTAAACTAGACATACCCAGTTCCTGCAACCGGTCTTCATATGTTTTAGCCTCCAGTCCCCTAATCATCTTTGTTGCTCTTCTCTGCACTCTTTCTAGAGTCTCAACATCCTTTTTACATTGTGGCAACCAAAACTGAATGCAGTATTCCAAGTGTGGCCTTACCAAGGCATTATAAAGTGGTATCAACACTTCACGTGATCTTGATTCTATGATTCTATCCTTCCCCAAACCAAACTTGGAATATAATGTCTTTCTAGGCTTCAGCAAAATCCTGACTGTAGCTAACAGCTGCCACTAGTGCAGGTGCTACAGGGTTAACTGTATTGACCCTAATAACAGGGAGCTCCCAGGAGGGAAGCAGGCAAGTTCTCATTAATGGCTTCCCTTTTTAAATGAACTTCCCCTGAGAGCAAGCAAGGCTGAGTGTCACGGTAGAGGCTAATGAATAAATGCTATAGAAGGTGCTGTGCTCTACAAAGGAATTCAACAGTATCCGCCTCTCTTCTCAGGGAGGCATCTGCAGGGATTTTCCCCCATAGGAATCATTCTGACAATGACCTGACTCTATTAAATGAAGAAGGAACAAAGAAAGGTGTGATTAGCTATGAATACTTGAAAGGAAACAATGATTAATGAAGTGAAATTATCTAATGTAATGCATATGATCTCTCTCTCTGTCTCTCTCTCTCTCTCTCCTATCTCATAGCCAAACTGGTGAGGTAAAAACACTGCTTACCAGAACACTATATTGTTGAAGACAATAACAACAACATTGCTTTTGATATTAAAATAAAACCTAACCTCTCAAAAAGATCCATATAGCTGAAAAGGATCATTCTCCCTCTAGTGTTTAAAATTCAGCATTACACCTCCCAACACTATTTCTCAAGGCCCAAATAAGAGTTGATAACTCTTAAGTCTTTCACAACCTGATATCCTCCAGATGTATTGGGACTGCAAATCTCAACATCTCATTAGAGCTCTGTAGTATTGATTTTATTTTCTGTTCTACACGCTGATGAAATTGCAACTCAAGCTTTCCTATGACTTTTCCCCAGCAGCTTTGTAACACAATAAAAAGGTAAGGGCATAGAACTAAAACAAGCAGCATCATATAATCCAAAGATCATTAAAACAGGGCTGCGATTGAGTTGCTACTGTCAGAAAGCACAGAATTATGTTATCAGAGAAAAGGTGATCTAGAGGGATTTATGATTTACAGCACTAAAAAAAAAAATCCAACGAGATGCAGAAGAAATAATACTCCCCTGTGCCCATTTCCTGGCATAAACACAGAGCTGTTTCCATCGTGAATCTTATCTGGAAAGCAGATTCGAACAGATCTAAAGCACTGGTTTCCTTCAAGGCTGCCAGAAACTGAGATACTAATTCTTTTTCCGTCGTCATGCTCAAGAAATGAATGTTTGACATTGGCAGTAGATATCTTCACCATAGATCTTTCCCCCCCCCCCCAGTACAAATTTTACCACTGGATTTTAAAACAGCAAGGTTTTTATGAGCCAAACAAGTTTTGAGAAATATACCCAGGGGTGGGTTCTGCTTTTCTTCGCTGCCGGTTCGCTCAGTGATGCGCCGCACGGGCGCGGGCGCGCTTCACGCATGTGCAGTGCTTAAAAAAAGCTTCTGCAGAAGCAAAAAACAAGATGGCTGCCGAAAGAACCGGTTCGGGGGCGTGGCAGGCCTGGGTCGCTGCCAGTTCTAGTGACCCAGGCCGCCAAGTTACTACCGGTTCTATAGAACCGGTCCGAACCGGGAGGAACCCACCTCTGAATATACCCTGCATATTTTACACAAACTGAAAGGTATCTAAAGCAATATATCCACATCATGTCTAATCTGTATCCATTCTTTGGCTTGATTGTACAATGGCATATCCAAATGAATGTGATTTTACCTACAAAATACAATGTATACTGGTTATAGTGGACTTTCTAAGATTCAGTCAATATATTACCTGAGCATCTATGAAAAGATTTTAATTGCTAGCCTTGGTTATTAGCATTCTGCTGATACTAGGATAGCAAAAAAGGAGGAGAGAGTTGCTACTGTCCTACCCACAGAAAAAAGTAGTTTAATAATTCTACACCGCTGTTTGGTTCTGCTTATCACAAAATTTCTATCATTCGTACCCTAGAAATTGACCCAGCTGTTTTACTGTCACACCTCTCCGAAATATTAGGGAACGTATGTGATTCCATAATGGGTTGAAAAATGTTTAGATTTATTTATTTATTCATCACATCTCTACCCCACCATCTCACCTAAGTGACTCTGGGTGACAACAAACTTCTCATAATGTAAAACATAAATAAGAACAAAGTTAAAACAGAATGAAAAAGATTACAATAAAGATATTTAAATATCTTTTAATATCTATTAAAAATATTAAAAGTTAAAGAGTGAAAAACTTTAAAAGGCAGAGAAAACATCCACACGACACCAACCATCACCAGGGTTTTATAGCACTCTCCGAGCCCCCGTGCCAATTGGCAGAACCAGGTCTTCATACTCTTTCTGAAGGCTAGAAGGAGGGGGGGCTGCTTCCCCTCTGGGAGTAAGTTGTTCCAAAGGACACATCTGGCAATGGCAGAGAAGGCTCTCTTCCTGGACTCTGCCAGTCAAAATTCTATAATTGATGGGGGATCCATAACAAACCCTCCCTGCCTGACCTGGTGGAATGGATTGATATAATTGGGACGAGACAGTCTATCAAGTAACCTGGCCCCACACAATGAAGGGCTTTAAAGCAGGGGTGAAATCCAGCAGGTTCTGGAGAACCGGTAGCGGAAATTTTGAGTAGTTCGGAGAACCGGCAAATACCACCTCTGGCTGGCCCCAGAGTGGGGTGGGAATGGAGATTTTGCAGTATCCTTCCCCTGGAGTGGGGTGGGAATGGAGATTTTGCAGTATCCTTCCCCTGGAGAGGGGTGGGAATAGAGATTTTGCAGTATCCTTCCCCTGCCACGCCCACCAAGCCACGCCCACAGAACCGGTAGGGAAAAATTTTGAATTTCACCCCTGCTTTAAAGGTGATAACCATCACCTTGAATTGGACCCAGAAGCAAACTGACACCCAATGCAGCTTGAATAGCAGATGTCTCATATGTGCAACCCTAGGGGCACCCAAAACTGCTCAAGCCAACGCATTCTGAACCAGTTGCAGTGTTTTGATATTCTTCAAGTGTGGACCATGCATGTGTAGAGTGCATTGCAATAATCCATATGGGGGCTGAACAGGGTATGAGAGACTGAAAGAAGGGCCTCTTGATCCAGGAAACGGTGTAACTACATTAAAAGGCGAAGATGAGCAAAGGCCCTCCTTGCCACAAGTGCCACCTGCTGTTTGAGCAGGAATTGTGAATCCAGAAGGACCCCCCAGATGATGCACCAGATCTGTCTCAGGGAGTGCAACCTCATCCAGAACCAAAGATGGTAAACCCCAGATAGAGAGGATCCCCCTCCCCAAAGCTACTTTGTCTTACCTAGATGGAGAACAACAGGTTCAGTTGAAGCCTATTGCTTGCCATCTAGACTCCCATAGTCTCCCTGTGGCACTCTTTGGACTTCCACTGACAGGCAAGTCAGTAGAAGGTTGAGATGGAGGGAATGAAGCAATCCAGTCAAATCCAGTCAATACGTTTCTTTGACTAAGTGAAGTCCTGAATCATGATCTTTCTGGTTCAAGTCAAACCATAGCCATTTTTCAGCATCCTTAGCAGAGCAGCATGAAAAACTTGCTCACCACAAGATACTGTACCTCTCTGTCCTCCTCTAAGTCACTCCAAGAAACATCAACTTGAATGTAAGAAAAAAGTCCTAAATAATAAAGCTCACTGTATTTCAGTAAAGCCAACATAAAACTTAATGACTATTAATTAACTTAATGAGGGGTGCTTTCTGAGCTTGGTTATTTTCTTGCAGATGTTTCATTACCCAAACTAGGTAACATCAAGCTCAGTGAGCACCAAGGAGCCCTCATTTCAACCCTGAACTACTATTCTCCTTTATTGATTAAAGAACTTAATGAACAATATCAGTTTAAACATTAGCCAAATGAATTAAGCATCTTCCAATAAAATATCCTTAACAATCAATTAAGCATGAATGCAAACATAATTCCACATTAAAAAAAATGTACATACATAAGCGCACACACTTCAAATCTGCACGTTTAACTCTGGCACTGAATACTGTGGTCTGACCCAAAAGCCAGCAAGACATGCAGAGTCCATAAAGCGTCTTTGGATCCAAGCCCCCAATTAGTGCAGGTTCTAGAGGGTTGCAGAGCTTTGTTCAGCAGTAGTTGGAACTACAGATAGCAGCATTACAAAGCTTGGGCAAGCTAGTAAAAATACCACATACTTATATATTGCTGGCCTGTGCTTTATCCTGTGGACTCCCCAATGACCAGGTTGGCTGCCCTGAGGACAAGACAGGACATCCCTGTGAGACAGGTGGAGGCTGGGAATACAAAGAGATAAGTCAGCATAGCCAAGTCATGTCCCTTATTATGACACACTGTTTTCTTTCTTTGAGCACATGCATGTATATATACACACACACACACAATACAGAAGGAGTACAAATCAGCAGACAATTCTTTTTCTGTTCTGAATTAAGACTAGTTGTTTCCTACTCCAAATACTCCCAGATAAGCACTCCTAGAGGTGACCAGCACCAGAAACGATAGGACTACACCTTCAGTTGCTAATTTTCTGAAGTGTTAAAAGAGGCCATCTGCTAACATAACATATGGTCTTTTAATTTTGTTGCACTGAGAGTTCAGGATGAGAAAGGGAGCAGGAAGGCCCATCTGGTGCATTACCCTGGGATGTCAGAGGCCATCTGGTACATTATCTTGTGAGGCTAGGTCAGGGGGGAGAGTGAGGAGCTACATGTGGCTGGGGGCTGCCAACTTTTTATTTTACCAAATAAAACCTCATTTGAAATTAGCTCAGATATTCTAAGGATAACAGAACCTCCAAGTGGACTAAAGGCAAAGAAGAGCAGAATGGTTAAGGAAAACAAAGGAAAAAGGTGGTTCATAGCTAGTTCTGTCTCACCCACTGTTGACTTCAGTCCCATACACCAGTGGTCCCCAACCTTTATGGCATGGAGGCCCGGCTGGGGCGGGGGAGATGGGAACCGGGCTGCATGAGTGGTGGGCCAGTGCGCATGCGTGTTTAGCTACACTCAAATGAGTGGCGGGCCGGCGCATTCGTGCATGCACCAGCCTGCCGCTCTTGCGAGGGGAGTTGCATGTGCATGCCGGCCCACTGCTTGTGGGGTGCAGTTTCAGGGCCCAGGGGTTGGGGACCCCTGCCTCCAATGGATTATTCCCACAAAGATATATGGCTGTTATAAAGATTCCTCCTCCCTACTTTATCTAGTCCAGGAGTCAGCAACCCGCGGCTCGTTGGGGCCTCTGCCGTGGCTCCCTGTCCCATCACTGGCTGTCCCACCCCTCGCCCTCCCCTCCCTCACCTGGCCTGAGAAGGTAAGGGCGATGGCGGGGGATGGAGAAGTGGCTGGGGCTGATTCTCCGGCGCCTCACTCTTGCGAAGCTTCTTCCGGCTCTTGTTGGTGCTGGGCGTGCCTCGGTCGCTTGGGGAGACGCGCAACCTGCTCTCTGCCCTGAGACACTGGCCTGGCCGCGACTGACGCCGGCCTCACTAACACAAGGGCTGGTGGGGTGGGAATGTGATCCGGGAGGAGGGGACGTCGGAAAGGGGGATGGACCAGCAGCGCCCAGCCATGACCCCCTGGCCAGTTTTGGTGGTGCCGGCAGGGTGCGCACGCACGGGGAGACCCTCAAGCGAGCGCCAAAGCGCAAGCAAAGGGAAGGTCTTAACAGGACGCAAAAGGATGCCGCTTCTCTCCTGCACAAAGGCTCCGGTCATTGCCTTGCTATGTCCCACCCAGTCTGTGTTACACACAAATGTACCACGAATGCAGGTACAGGCTGCTTCGCTTCTACACTAAGGCTCCGGCGACCCTCCCCCTCCTCCTCCTCTCATGCGGGGGACGGGGGATGGGACATAGCAAGGCGATGGCTGGAGACTTAGTGCAGGAGAGAAGCGTCCCTGTACCTGCCTTCATGGCACATTTGCACATAACTCAGACTTCGCTTCCTGCCACTTCGGGCTGGAGCTCGCGCCCTCTGCACTCGGGGGGGGGGATGAGCCGGAGCCTTTGTGCAGGAGAGAAGCCGCGTTGTTCTGCTTCCTGTTAAGACCCTCCTTAAGCGAGAGGCCGTCTGCCCCGCGCGCCTTTGCTGCGCTTTGGCACTCACTTCAGGGTCTCCCCGTGCGGGTGCACCCTCTCGGTCTCCCCAAAGCTGGCCAGGGGGTCACGAGAGGGGGAGGACGGTCACCCGAAGGGAAGCCTCCACCATGGATGTTGATCGTTCCTCAGCAGAGAGAGAGAGTGAAGAGGAGAGAGAGGGAGAAAGAAAGAGATGGGGGAGAGGGAGAAAGAGATGAGAGAGGGGAAGGAAGGAAGAGAGGGAGATAGAGAGGGAGAAAGAGAGATGAGGAGAGGGAGAGAGGGAGAAGGATGGGGAGAGGGGGAGAGAGAGAAAGAGAGAGGAAGAAAGCGAGAGAGAGATACCTGTTTCCCATAGAAAAGAAAACATAAGAGAGCCACAAAACCTGGATAGGCGTGGCTGGGGATCATGTGACTTGGTGGGAGTGAGTGACATCGAGTTGGCCACACCCACCCATGTTTTGCGGCTCCCGGTGTTTTATTTTCTGTGGGAAACGGGTCCAAATGGCTCTTTGGGTGTTTAAGGTTGCCAACCGCTGATCTAGTCAATGCTTTGTTTCATAGTGGCCAAACATGATACCTCTGAACCCACAACACTGATAATCTTATCCTGCTTGAATTTTAAAAATATGTAAGCTAAGATAACCAGTGGAAGCCGTTTTCCTATGCACTCTTAAGAAATGCTGCCTTTTATCTATATCAGTGTTTTGTTTTTGTTCTGTTTTTGTTTTTGCTACATGACCATACAGGCAAGACTCTAATGGAAGTATTCATAGCAAAACACTAATAAATATCCAGAATACTATGCAATTCAATGGGATTTGTTTCAAATTTATATGTAGTAGGATTACAAACTACCCATCACAAGTCTGGGATTGAAGAAAATTTTTAGACTAATTAATCATACATTCCTGAACATTTTTTCCCAATAATGTACTGAAACTTGTATTTTCAAAAACTGGACATAAAGTACTTAATGAGAAATGGTATCTTCTCCTGGTACACAAAGAATATTTTCTTCTTCTAAGCTGTTGTCTGATGAACTCGGTGCATCATATTTAAAGACTATATTTTTGCTCCATGTCTATTGCCATGACGCAATAACTATAACTTGAACAATTAATCCACTATGATCAATTAATATCCTAATTTAGCTGCTGAAACAGCCCATAAAGAACTGTAATGTTTTCCTTTCGGGGAAAGAATTCCAGCTGCTTTCTTATAAATCCAAACCCAACACAGAATGCAGTAGCAGTTAATAAAGTCAATAGGAAGAAATGGAAAGTGCTTTTCTCGCCACCAGGTGGCGGCAGTTCCCCGCTGAACTGATCTTGCTGAAAAAAGTAACATCTACCAGCTGCTCTGTTGACACATTTGAAACCTCTTTTAACCTGGGCATGTGACCCAGATACCTCAGAAAAGAGCCCACAGAGGAATCAGGTGGCCACTCTAATAGGAGATGGTAAACTCCCCCACCCACCCACTCTGATCATCACCAGCTCCGACTTCTGCTGATTATCATCCGTGGCATTGATATTGATTTGTACTGTAATTCAAATACACTGGGACAAGCTCTCAGGCCTCCCACTGTATGAAGTGACCCTGAAGCATTGCCTAACCAGAGCTTGTGCAAACAAAACCAAACTAGTGAGACTGCTTTTGATCAACAAAAAAAAGTTCCATCTCTAACATATATAGGATTCTAGTTAAGACAACAGATTTTAATCCCAATGTTGCACTAAAACTTCAATTTGACTGAACTATTTTAACCAAAGCCAGATGAAGACTAATAAGTTAATAAAATTCTCTATGTCATAACTATTTTTATTTCCTCAAAGGGGAGGGATATCATCTATTTACCCATGTAGAGAGTAAGAAAATGATAAAAATTTGCAAGAATCATTACCACGACAAAGAGAGCTAAAGCATTTTTTTTAACCCTGAGAATCAAGATAATATTTGGAGGCAGCTGAGGCAGGGACCTTCCTGATTCAGTGGAATATGAGAAAGAAGGGAGGTAAATGTGCAATCTGACTTTTCAAAATTCTGTTATAACCAAACTCAATAAAGTATAATTCTGCTGTTCCCATGGAGTTGATTTTCTGGTCTGATCTATCTAGTGGGGAGCTGACAGTTCATGAGTTCTTAAGAATAATTTTCATCCAGAGATTAAAAGGCAACCTTTGCAAATTAAGAACTGGGCTTATAGATAAGAGAAGGCAATGTACCAGTGGTGGGATTCAATTTTTTTTTACTACTGGTTCTGTGGGCGTGGCTTGGTGGGCATGGTGTGGCTTGGTGGGCGTGGCAGGGGAAGGATACTGCAAAATCTCCATTCCCTCCCCACTCCAGGGGAAGGTTACTGCAAAATCCCCATTTCCTCCCGATCAGCTGGGACTCGGGAGGCAGAGAATAGATGGGGGCGGGGCCAGTCAGGTGGTATTCACCGGTTCTCCGAACTACTCAAAATTTCTGCTACGAGTTCTCCAGAACTGGTCAGAACCTGCTGAAACCCACTTCTGCAATGTACAGTTTTGCAAAATGTTGTGACTTACTAGCATCAGATTGGCCAGTCATCAGTGGAAGAACCAGCTCTAAGGAACTTTATTGGTCTCTCCCAAATTCGCTGGATACTCTTGGTTGCTTAAAGGAAGAATGTTATGGCACTCACAGTTCTAAGTTAACCAGTGCATAATGAATGCTACCAAAACATTCTTCATAGAAAGTGACATGAGATGGTAAACTCTTTTAGCTACCATCCCTTTTTATGGCCCTTACAGATGGTCAAATATTATGCTTAATCCTACATTTTTCTGCTGATTAACTATGGTTATTGTCATTGTTATAAGATCCATAAGACCTTTGCATACAATTACTTAAAGCAACAATACAGAGATGGTCAAATATGTACTGTACCCACTTCTGTGATATTATGCTAGCACTGCCCTGTCTCCCTGTGGTAAGTGGTGATTTTATTTTTATGTGTAGCCTCCAGGACAAAAAGATTGCCTACCAAGGGGAGACTTATGTTTACTGTCATCTGCTCATTACCTCTGCAAAGAATCATCTCAAAATCCAATTAGCCAATTTTCAAAGATATTCAATTTCACGAATGAAGAATGAAGATGAATTGAATATATATTCAATTTCCCTGAAAAGCAAGTCCTGGGCTGAGACTTTCTCCATGGAGGTGCCATCTGTACTGAAAGTAAACAGCTGGAACTCCAAAGTATTTCTCTCATTGAGCTAACAAATATATCACACTGTCAACTACCAAGTTTTATTAAATCAAAAAAGAAAAGAAAAAAACTTTAGCAAAAGAAAGATTCTAAGATAAGACAATCTTTAATGAGCTGAAAAATCGATAGATATAAAAAGGATTTGAGTGTCTGTAGTCTCCTCTGACTCTGGAGCAGAACTGAGCTATTTGAAATCTCAGGAAACAAAATCAACAGAATGAAACAAGAAGCATCATGAACTCTAAGGCTGTCAAATAGTTTCACATATAATTTTAAAATAAGGTAATGGGGCAATGGTCTCAATAATAGCCGATTATGCTCTATACAGAACCATTCTGGATTAAGTTTCACACACACAGAATGATTGTATTAATAACCAAATCAGTGATAACCTTGGCTGAGATTTTTTTTTAACATGTATAGTTTTCTTTGTGTCTGTGGCTTAGCTTATAGTTAATATTTCAAGTATTGCACAAACTGGGAAAATCAGTTAATTCAGAATCCAGAACAAGCTTGTTACATGAACATAGTCCCTATGGATTTATTTATTTTTCTCATTTTGTGAGGAAGAAATAAAATAATTTAGATGTCTTTCTTTAAAGTAACTCTGAAACAGAACTGCCATAATAGTTTCCAGTATTTTAAACTACAATACAATAATCTATCAACCTCAAAAGTTTTTTCCTGCTATATGTGAGAAAAGTAATTATTTCCAATGCAGAACATAGCTATCAAAGATCAGACAAAATACTAGTGTGGAGTGAGGGATCCTACCTGCACCACACTTTCTTTTCAATAAATCTACTAAAGTCTGAATACTTTAAAGTAATAAATACCCAAAGGTTCACATAGATCTAAAAACACAATCTGATGTCATTATGTGCATTGAAAAGATACTATTTGATACAAGGCTGAGGAATAAATTCAGTATTCTGACATGCTCATGTTGATTGTGCAGAGGAGAGCCAATGTATATTATTTTGTGGAGAGCAATAATTCTGAATTTAGTTTGTCTAACAGGGTGATGAAAAGGAAGGAGGAAAAACAGACACACTTAACACCCTTCAATATCCTACCATTTGTGTTCCAGTGAAGGCCATAATCAATACTGGCTATTTCAAAACAGCTTTGTATTTTATCAGACAAATATTCTTTGAAAAGTTAAAATCCTGGACAATGTTGCTACCTTTTAATTCAGAGGTCCTCAAACTTTTTAAACAGGGGGCCAATTCACGGTCCTTCAGACTGTTGGGGGGGCCGGACTGGCTGGGTGGGCATGGCTACGTGGTCACATGACTGGGTGGGCATGGCTAGGTCATGTGACTAGGTGGGTGTGGCCAATTTAACAGTCCATTGACAGTCCATTTTTTGGCCTCCCCGGGTGTCCGTGCGCGTTTTTCACCTCCCCCGCCTCCTGAACGTCTCTGCAGGCCAAAACCGGGCCAAAACAGGCCATTTTTGGGCCTCCTGGAGCGTTTGCGCACCCCGTTTTTTTACCTCCCCCGCCTCCAGAACCTCTTTGCAGGCCAAAATTGTTGGCCTTACCTTCCAGTTCCAGCACGCGGAGCTCGCGAAGGTAAGTCCTGCGCTCGGCTGAAGGGTGGGGGCCAGCGGGTGGGCGGGGTGATGTGGGCAGGGCAGCCTCGTGGTTCTGTGCGGGCCGGATTAATGGCGTCGGTGGGCCGTAGTTTGAGGACCCTTGTTTTAATTGAGTCCTGGACCCTCTACTCATAGCTAACAATAAATGTTCATTTTAGGGATGAACAACCAAGGCAAAACATGGTACACTGGAAAAAAAAGGTTTTCTGTAGAGATCACCAATTACCCAGAAGTCTTTGTCTTTATGCAGTCTGCATTTGCTCTATACTAGTGAAACATTACTAGTTTAGTGCTCCTTGTTTTGCCTTGATTGTTCATCCCTAAAATGTGTACTTTGCCTTATGTTCCAAAAGGAAATCTCATGAGCCACGGTGGCGCAGTGGTTAGAGTGCAGTACTGCAGGCTACTTCTGCTGACTGCCGGCTGCCTGCAATTTGGCAGTTCGAATCTCACCATGCTCAAGGTTGACTCAGCCTTCCATCCTTCCAAGGTGGGTAAAATGAGGACCCAAATTGTTGGGGGCAATATGCTGACTCTGTAAACTGCTTAGAGAGGGCTATTAAGCACTGTAAAGCGGTATATAAGTCTAAGTGCTATTGCTATTGCTTAAAGTATTGGAAACCAAAGAAACCAACATTCAGGCTTACTCCAGCTATAAAAACTCACTGGGCCACCCTTTCTCTGTTCAACTCATATCACAGAATTGTTGTTACAGAGAAAAATAGGAAGAGGTATGCTATACACTCTAGAGGTAATAATAAAGGAGAATATTTGTAGCTCAGGGTTGACATGAGGTGCTCTCTGAACTTGCTTGTTTTCTTGCAGACATTTCATTACCCAAACTAGGTAACACCATCAGAGGTAATCCTCTAGATGTAATCCTTGCTTAAAGGCCAGTCACGTGGCAACAATTTGAACTTATGAAGGACCCTCCAAAAGGTACTTACAACTTCAAAGTTCCCATGGTTGCCTCCTGTCATGTGATTACCTTTAGGGTGCTCGGTACCTGGCTGCATCAACAGAGGGATAGTATCTGGACTTCTGGTTGAGGTCGCGGCGGGATCAGACACGTGGGGTGGGTCTCCACACTCCCGTGTCGAGTTCTCCCGCTGGTGGGCTCCGAAAGGAACCAAAGCCGCCCTGTAGGGGCAGTGAAGCAAAGAGGGGTGACCTGTGAGGTCGCGGAGAGTCGCAGCTCTTCTGTCTGACCCGGGGTTCTTTTTCCCTCTCAGCCACGGTGAGAAGAGGCAGCCTAAAGATGGCTGCCACGAAGCTGGGACAACCGAGGAACAACTAAGACTGGTGTTGGAGCGAAGTAGGTGAACAGTGACTGGAACTGGGGGAGAGGACTCATTTTCACTTAAAACCTAACCCCAAGGAATAATTTAGAACTATTTGCTCAGAATTATTTGTTAAAGCGGCGATTAAGCATTCTGAGAAAAATATCAGACCGGAAGAAAGACTCAAAGAGAGAAAAACAATAAATCTTTAAAAATACAGAAAATAGGACTCTTAAACTGGAAAGACGTGGTAATGGGAAGGCATTTTAAAATGCTGGAATTATTTATTTAAAAAACTTATCTGGCTTCTATAATTGAACTACAATTAAAATCACGATTGAAAAACTAAAATCAGACTGACTAGTGGCAACACTGAAATTGTTGGCCGCGTGTGCATGCGTGGGGGTAGGGCGCGTGCGGGGGGCTGCACATGCATGGGGGGCCGCACACGTGCGGGAGGCCGCACATGCATTGCATTTTGGGGGTTTGGGCGCATGCACGTGCATTGGGCACTCAGTCCAGAAAAGTTTAGTCATCACTGATGTAGGGTCTCTTGCTTGAGCACAGGGTAGACTAGAAGATCTCCAAGCTTCCTTCTGACTCTGTTATTCTGCATTCATGACCATTTGCAGAGTCCTGCAATCACATGACTTCACAATTTACAACTTTTCTTGCCAGAAAACAGCATTTACTTCCTGTTTCCATTAAAAAAAATGGCTATTGCAAACAATGGGCTCACTTAATAAGTGTGGCATTTGCTTAACAACTAGGCGTTTGTTTAACAATTGCCACAAAAATGTATCATCAAATCAGGCTAGTCATGTGCTGACCCACTTAATGACTGGCATGATTTAGAACAGTAATTCCGGGCTAAATTAAAGGCATAAGTCAGGGACTACCTGTACTTTGGGTTCGTGAACAAAGCTGGGATACACAGCTAAAAATTAAAAAAAAAAAAATCCCTTAGAAACAATTGTGCAATTTTATAGCCTTCAATTAAACAAATCATTTAACATTCTACTAGACATATATTAAAATCTGCATTTATATAAAATCAGAATTGCTACAAATTTTAATATAAACATCGATCCATTATACTATACATTCATTTATTCTATTTTTTTTAAATTCATTACAAGTACTTTTCATAAGAATTCTTCTGCAAATTCACATAAGACCAATTTCTGGTAAAGAAATCTATGTAGGCTATGTACCCTTGATAGCTACAGCTACTTGATAGTACCTACAGATTTTTCAGGGGGAAAAGGGGTCTTTTCCCTTTGTGAAATTATTGTTCCTCTAATACAGGGGTGGGGAACCACGGCTCTTTTATGACTTGTGAACTTCAACTCCCAGAATTCCTGAGCCAGCATATCTGGCTCAGGAATTCTGGGAGTTGAAGTTCACAAGTCATAAAGGGGCCATGGTTCCCCACCTATACTCTAGTGGGGGGAAAAGCAGCATTTCATTCCCATGAGTCATCAAGGACAGTTGATTTTCTGGGGGGAAAAATCTGAAAGTTTTATAGCCTCTTTCAAAGTTTACCTCTTTCTGGAATGTGATTGCATGGAGCTGATTCACAACAGCTGAGATATGCACACAACTGGTGGCAGCAGCTTTTCTTTGGGAAAGATTCAATTATATTCCACCTGTTTTTCCAGGACAACTGTGAATAATGTAGGTCCACAATAGATTTTGGATTGGAAAACACCGAGTATATAGAAGACTATGTCAGCAGTAAAAGTTTAATGACAATAGGTAAATCAATAGCCCAAATAGTCACACTGTACTAAAGAATCTGTTTATTCACACGGATGTACATGAAATAAAAAGATGTTTCTTCTTCATATTTCATCTTATTTCCAAATAATTTGGAATCTTGAGACAAAACATGAACAAGGTGAAGGAGATAAGAGTACGGAATTGTTTAGAGTACCAAACTCCAGTACTGTACTTTTAAATCTGTTTCATGTTACCTCTTATTTTTGATGATTCATTAGACACTGCCTGTTTTATTTTGCAGCATATGGACTAGAACCATTACTGTAAAATGAAAGCTGACATCTTCAGCAGATGCATTCATTCTGAAACATTTTGTAGGTAGACAGCATCTCCTGTCTTGGGAATTAATCCAACAACGTTAAAATTAAACTGCACCTAAGAGGAATGCAGTCATCTTCCTTAACTTAACTGCACTACAGAACATTTTACAATTAGAAATCCCTGAATAAGTTACCAGTATTTGCTGAATAAAATAAAGTAAATCAGACTTTTCCCAGACTTTGATTTATATATCATACACCTATGCAAATTGAGCCTCAAATATTCATCACAATATGAAATTAAATAGGAAAAACTTGAGCTAGATGTTTCTTGATAGCATGTTCTTAAAGAAAAAAAACTCTATAAGAAGAAAAAATGAAAGCACAGGGGAAACCACATGTGTTGAAGAAAAGGGAATGGCTCTCACTTGCTTTAAATAAAATTATGAAAAGCAATTACATTACCGGAACTTACACAATCAATCAAAAGATGCAAAAGAAATGCAAAATAACCCATGGCAAAATAAAAATACATTCAAATTGCATATGTTTTCCCTTTCTGTAAGTGCAGTCCTTGACTTACAACAGTTCATTTAGTGTCTGTTTGAAGTTACGACACTGAAAATAATGACTTATGAGTTTTTCTTTCACAGCATTTCTGTCACAGCATCCCCATGGCCACATGATCATAAGTCAGATGCCTGGCTACTGTCTCATATTTATGACGGTTGTCATGTCCTGAGGTCATGTGATCACCTTTTCTGACCTTCTGACAAGCAAAGTCAATGTGGAAGCCAGATTCACTTAAGAACCGTGTTACTAACTTAACAACTGCAGTGATTCACATAACAACTGTGGCAAGAATGGTGGTAAAATGGGGGGAAACTCGCGTAACAAATGTGTCACTTAGCAAGAGAAATTTTGGGCTCAGTTGTGGTCGTAAGTTGAGGACTACCTGTAATAGCACAGAAAATGGAAGTCAGATGTCTGGTATATCCTCTTTGGCTAAAATGCTTACCAATGACAGGCAGATAGACAGGCAAAGGCACACTATTTGAACCTCTGAACAATCTCACTGGAAGAAATTCTGGAAAAAAGGGGGGGGGGCTCTCTAGACTTGCGCTCTTTGTGCTCTGGAAAAGGCCTCAGCATATCATTTATCAGAGTGTACTCGGCCAGGTTTGTGGCCATTTTTATATTATGACTAAAGTTTGCCATTAGCTGGCAATGCCAGGAATAGCTTTAGAAGAAGTGCATTTACAGCTCATCAGTGACCATTAGCAATGGCAGCAGATAGTCCGTAGGGCATATAGAAAGGATTTTAAAAAGTCTGCAGCAAGAGAGTGCAGATATGAATACAAACACAGTCAGTTTTAAAACTGGAATGCCCGATTGTATGTGAATTTAACGCACGTCTGCTTTAGCAACGGTCTTTGATCCTGATTATTGCTTTAGTTACTTTGGATGAAGCAGAAATTTGCCCCTACTGTTTAGGAAGACAGCTCCTAAAGGATATGGCAATGAAAGCCATTCAATAAACAGGAAGGATCCCTCGAAATAGATGCAGAATGTGATTTTTTAAAAGATATTCCACACCTGAAAATGAGGTATCTGTTCCAGAGCAAACTGGATAGTAAAATCACTAGAAATAGTATGTTCTGCAAGGTGATATTTCCCATATCAGCCAGAAAATACTGATGATAGAGAAAACAAAAAAATTACCTACTGAGTAATTCTAGGCACACTAGAAAGACTCACCAAACTATATTAACAACAGGTAGTACTAATAGACTACATAATCAGTCTCTGCCTTTTACAGAAAGTGGCAAACAGTACTGTCATAACAGATTAATGAGGGGCAAATTAAGCAGCAGCAATTAGTGGATTTCCCTGAAATTTCAGGGAAATTTCATGAAATTGTTCTAAAGGCAAGTTTTGACAGATCTAAAACAGCAAGTCAGAACTTTTACATCTAAACCTTTAAATTGCTCCAGCAATACTGGCACAACCTTCTTGTCAGAACCATGCAGGAAACTACCCAATGACACAAAAAGCTTCTACCAACTTCTCTAGTGATCGTGATACCACTTGCGTCACAGCAGGTAGACCTGCCGGCACTCTTTATAGTGACCTAACAGCTAACGCATTTGTTGTTACAAGGGTCTGACAAGCAGGTTGCAATGAAATTATCGTCCGATGATGATTGTTATAATTATGGCCACCCAGGCCATATAATGATCCTAGGCAGTTCACAACTGCTAAAAACGAGAACAGAACCACCCTTCCCATTAGGCACCAGATCAACCAGACTATTAGCCTCCTGACTCAACCCCATCCTAGCCCAGCACTTGTGGGAAAAGCCAGGTTTTAATGGCCTTCTGGGAGGCCAAAAGGGTGGAGATTCCTTGAATTTCAAGCAGGAGCTATTCCAGTGTAGCACCAATGTTGTCAGAGGAAGCAAAAGACAAGTCACCTTTGAAAATATAATTTATTTTATAGTTTATTTTTAGTCTGGATGTACCACTTTCTGCAGCAATCTTGCTGCTGCTGCTACAGCTGCTGCTGCTTCTGATGCCTTGTCAGTCTAACAACACAAACCAAATTGAAAATGAAGGGAAGTCATAGCAGTGAACTGGAGGGATAGGGCATGGGGAGATGCCTGTAATTGAAAGCAACCAATGAGCGCTGCAATGGGCTGATTCCAGTCCTTCCCATTCTATTACCCCAGTCATAAGCAGTGTCATGCAGACATATCCTTAGAAATGCTTTATGGGGCACCGTTAGCTGAAGTTTTGAAGGAACATGTATATGTCCCTCAAAAACTTTCCCACTCGATTCTTTATGAGAGAACGAGAGTGCAACAATTTTAACAATATATGGCGGCTGCAAATAAGGATTGCATGATGGTTCAGATTTCAAATACACGCACATACATATGAGAAAGATGAAGAGAAAAAGTTATCTCTGTGCTGGGTATATATTTATACCAGTGCTTTTCAACTTTGGCAACTTTAAGATGTGTGGACTTCAACTCCCAGAATTCTCCAGTCAGCAACGGATCTTTCTTTGCTTGTACTGCATGCTTAGGCAACTAAAATAAGTGCAGTATTTTATTACTTTTACCGACCGTAAGAGACAAAGGCTTGATGGAGCACATTGACAGAATTCTGCCCAGGATGTCCATGCAGGATGTCCATTTCTCTACATTTAACATTTTCCACTGCTCTTAAGCCTAGGAAAGTTTTTTTTTTTTGTTTCACAATACACGTAATAAGATAAGAACATGTCACTGGCCAGTCTGAAAATATCACAGGAAGCAGAATGAGAACAAGTTAGCAGATATTAATGACCTTTTGGAAGGGGACACTTTATTCTATAATAAAAACAATGTTTTAATCCAATATAATGTAGAGAAGGAAAAAAGCACCATTCTAGTACATCAACCTGCTTTACTATAAAATACATTTTATATTGTCCCATACTACTAGGTAAAGCCAGGATTTTGTTCTACTTCTATTTGCTTTAACACAAAAATACTTGCACTTTAACTAATGATTTACAATGGAGTTATTTTAAGTGACTTGAAAGATACGCCTGTGATATGTCTGTGCTTGTTTTGATAGGATAATTATGAATTTTGCATAACAGGTGTATTCAGACAAGCACTCTACAATGAGAGACACTTATCAATGAAACCTCCTCAAAAGTACACTTCAAAACCTAATCCTTCATTAGGATAAAAAAGGAAAAAAACGCACCAAGAAATGGAAAAACATTATTTGGGTAAGTAAACTAAACAGCACCTTTTATTCCAAAGAACCGTGGTTAGATTTACAGCAGCCACCCAGAATTTATAAGCAAAAAAGAGCCATGGTGGCACAGTGGTTAGAGTGCAGTACTGCAGGCTACTTCTGCTGATCACCGGCTGCCAGCAGTTTGGTAGATCGAATCTCACCAGGCTCAAGGTTGACTCAGCCTTCCATCCTTCCGAGGTGGGTAAAATGAGGACCCAGATTGTTGGGGTCAATATGCTGACTCTGTAAACTGCTTAGAGAGGGCTGTAAAGCACTGTGAAGCAGTATATATGTCTAAGTGCTATTGCTATTGCTAATTGTAACTGTTTGAAAGCAGTTCGGTGAGTAGAAAAAGACAAAAGGATCACAGAACTAGAGGAATTTATTTAAAGCCCTCGCTATATGGTATTTATTTTCCTATAAATATAGGAAGAGCCTTTTCTGTCATGACATCCCCACCCCTGGAATATTATTCCTCCAGAGATCAAAGGGGCCTTATTCCTGTTGACCACCCCTGAAGATGTGGCTCTGTGCTTGAGGCTGGGGCTCTGGGTGTGGAATGGAGCCCACTGCTTAGTTATGTTGAATGCTGGATTGTGGATTTGTAACTTTTTCCAGCTGCCATGGATTTTATACTTTTATATGATTATGTTTTTAATTATTTTTTATATTAGGAGCCGCCAAGAGTCACCTATGTGGGATGGGTGGCCATATAAATCCAATAAATCCAATAAGTAAATAAATATAGCAGGAATAACAACAGTTGAGAGAGAACTGAGAGAACTAATGGGATTTACTTAGTGTTAGATAAAAATTTCTCATACACACTCATACACAGGCAGCATAAACAAGAATCTATTAATGCTTTTCTATGTCAAAAATGGTTTAATATCCAATGAATACCAAAATGTACCAATTCCTGAGGGGTCCTTAGTGCTCTCTGAGCTTGGTTGCTTTCTTGCAGATGTTTCATTAACCAAACTACGTAACATCATCAGTACTAAGTGTTAAACTATTTTTCTTTATAGGTACTAATTCCTCCACAAATGCCAGACTCTAGCTAGTCAGAAGGTTCAGGGTGATTTTGAAATAGACAACAACTTTACTTATAGATTGGATACATGGAAGTTCCAGTTAAAATAAATATAAGTTTCCCAGATAGTCTAAACAATTGTGTCTTAAATATACTGAACACAGAACTGACTAAACGGAAGGCAACAGTGAACTTAATACCAAGTACAAAAATATTAGTAGAAAAGGATCTGATGTGGAAAGTAACAATTTTCTCCAATACATTTAAATAATAGATCAAATTCATTACAGTATAAGTTCAGCCAGAAAATATACCACAGGTCAGGATTATATCAGACGTCCAGGAGATGACTAGCACAGTTAACAACAGTTCAGGAAATTGTTTACAAAAAAAGCATTTCCTTAAAAAAAAACATCCAGATAATTTGTTCAAATGAAGAAAACAACAAAAAGGAACACAAAATTGAAGAAATAAGAAAATATACAAAATAAAAGATGCAATGAAGATTACCACCGCCAACAAAATTAAATATTTAAAAGCAGAGAATCAGCTAAGAAGATGATTAGATAAAATAAAATCATCAAGCTAAATGGACAAGTTCTGCAGAAGAAAAATCCACATGGCTTTTGCAAGGATTAAGTAACGATTCTTTCCTGAAAAGGTCAGCAAGCCTGTGTACAAGAACAATCCAATAATAATTTTACATGGACTTTCAAAAGATTTTTGACAATACCTCTCAGTGCTGCCAAAGATTCTGGAACTAGTTTAGCAATCTGTTATGAATTGATAACAGATTAAAAAGCACAAATGCAAGTGGTATATTCTTGAAGGTTATAAACAATAGGTGTCCAAGGAACTGAAATAAGGACTGCATTATTACTTTAGTTACAAATAATTTGGTTTTAGGGTTGAGCATTAAAATGGATTGGATATGGTAATTTAATGAGATTAAAACAAAGGGATGGCAAAAAGCCCCAAAAGGATTATGTATTACAAAGCAAATAAAATTCTGTATAAGCAAATAATATAAAAGGATCTATTCCTCTTTCTATTTTTCCCCGTAACAACCAATTTGGGAGCTTAGAAAATGGACAGAAAGAGGCAGCCAAAGTGATCAAGAACCTAGATTAATTCTTTTCTGATGAAAGGTAAGTATGCTAGGAAGCATTAAGTATAAAAAGAGAGGTACAATACCAGAATCAGGGATTGTTTAGTGTAATAGTGGAACGTTTAGTATAGATACATAGAAGTAACTTCACAGAGCACATAATCAAAAAATAAAATTGCTATTAAGGGATATAGCGATAATTATCATCTTATTTGGCTTTAAAAGATCTTACATAAATTTATGAATGTACAGTAAAGCTCTCAAGGAATACGTATCATAATGGTTACGAATGATAATTAGTAAGTATATATTACATCTGGGGGATAATGTATTACCTCTAAAAGAACAACATAATGGGCCAGCTCAGCGGTTCTCAACCTGTGGGTCGCGACCCCTTTGGGGGTCGAACGACCATTTCACAGGGGTCGCCGCACGCGTTAGCCCGCCATCTTGGTGCCACCGTCACTGCAGGGGTGAAATGCTCCCAGTTCGGCCGTGCCTGCGGGTCGCCGGACAGCCGGTAGCGACAGAAGCGGGAAACTTCGCCCACCCGCCCGGACGCCGCCATTTGGGTTCTTTTACCCTCTGCACATGCGCAGAACGCTTTGCCCATGCGCAGAGGGTAAAAGAACCCAAATGGCGGTGTCCGGGCGAAGTCTCCCGCTTCCATCGCTATCAGCTGTCCGGTGACCCGCAGGCAAGCCCGAACCGGGAGCATTTCACCCCTGGTGCCACGCCCCCTTTGTCACCTCATCCCGCGCGGGGAGGGGATCGCGGCGGCAGAGGGGGTCGCGGCGGCAGGGGGGGGTCGCGGCATTAGAAAGGTTGAGAACCACTGGGCCAGCTAGAATGATTTGCTGAGGTTCTTCCTGGGTGCTTCTTGATAAATACAGGTAGTCCTCGACTTACAACCAAAATTGGGACCTGAAAATTCATTGTTAAGCAGTGCGATCATTAAGTGAGACATCATGACCACACCTAATTTTACAACTTTTTTTTGCCATGGCCATTAAGTGAGGCATCATGTGAGTTGACTTGCAATCTCCTGCTGGCTTCCGTATTGACTCGGCTTGTTGAAAACCAGCTGGGAAGGTTGCAAGCGGCAATAAAGTGACCATGAGATGTTGCAACCATCATAAATACCTGCTAGCTGCCAAGTGCCTGAATTGTGATCAGGTGACCACTAGGGACACTGCAGTGATCAGTGAGAATCGATTGTTAAGTCACTTTTTTCCGTGCTTCCGTTTTGTAGCTTCAAACAGTTGCTAAAGGAAGTTGGGGATTACCTGTAAAACTATGCAATCTGGAGGATACTGTAAGATTAATTGTTGTTCAAGAAAAGGTACCTTCTACAGAGCAATTTTACACTAAGGAAAATGTTGTTGCTCATTCCTTGAAGTTCGAGAGTCAAATGACAGAAGTGGTTTCGTCCTGTTTCCAAATCATTATCAGATTTCCCACATCTCCCCAAATAGTGGTTATTTACATATACTGTGTAAAAGATAACAGTATTGCCACCACCTTTTTTTTTTTTAAACTTTAGTTCATATACCGTATTTTTCGGAGTATAAGACGCACCTTTCTACCCCCAAAAAGAAGGTGAAAACTTGGGTGCGTCTTATACACCGAATGTAGCCCCACCCAGCCACCCCCACCCTTTGGCCTCTGCCTCCCAGCAATTTACCTCCTTGCAGCAAACAGGGCAGAGCCTGATTAGCAGAAGCAACTGATTATGGGTCTCCCGACCATCAGCTGAGAGGCTGCAGACAGGCCCACTGCTAAAATGAAAGTGAAACTAGAATTGCAAGGAGGCAACTTGCTGGGAGGCAGAGGCAGCATTTTATTTTCTTGTGCAAATCAGACTGCTGAAACTGGATGCAAGGAGGTAAGTCAATAACTATAAATGTCTATAGAATGTTCATTATTAGACTTATTTTTTAAAGACTGCTTTATTATTGTTCTAGACAACTTAACAAAATGAAGAAGCTTTTTAAAATAAATGCTTGATCTGAAGAGGCCCAGTGCTATTGTATCTTCTTTTAAATAGCAGAGAAAGTATAATCTGAAATGTAACAGTGTCCTGTTTTAGTATTAAAATAAGGCAGCTGAGTTAAACCCTGACTTAGTCATGTTTGGAGTAGATCTATTTAAATAATTGGGAGGAGTTAGTGTGACTACATTTAAGAAAACTTTCTGGCATTAATATACTGCCATAATGTACATTTCTCCAATTCTTTGCTATTTCTATGGGTCAGGCACACATGCACAGAAATACACAGCAAACAGTGTATATCATCTGTACTGTTTGCTGTTTGCTGGGAGGCAAATTGCTGGGAGGCAGAGGCAGATTTTTTTCATTGTTTTCCTCCCCCAAAACTGAGGTGCATCTTATACTCCGAAAAATACGGTAATCACTGGCCTTGCTTGCTGGAACATAGAAGTGGTGTAGGCTTTCATGAAATAAATGGCCATTCACACATAATAGACATGACAAGATCAAAAACCCAGACCATCAAATTTTAGTTGAGCAACTGGGGCAGATAAAGCATGCATGATGCTTGTCTGAGACAATGACTTTCACCCAAAGCTGATCTGATCATATTCAAAGCAGCAACCTTTAGGAAGGGCAGAATTCCATATTACAGCCCAAGCGAAGAAGCATAAATTTGAGTTTAGTAATAGCTCACACAGTCACCTGGGAACACAAACACAAAAAGAAATTGGAGCTCCAGAAGAGGATAGCTGAAAGCTAAATATAGAACTCTCCTTAGAAGCTGTGCTTCATGAGACACAGTGAGTTAAAAAAAGGAAGCCCATACATGGTATTTCTCCTCTAAGATTGTACCTGCTGCTAATGATTTCTTTTGGCTCAACCGTCCCAGCAAGGGCATGCTGAGCAATCTTCATATTCTGCAGAAAATATATTACCATGTGCAAAATTCAGCATAACAATCCCCAACGGTATGCACCCACAAACACACTTTTGCATTTTTAATGATTCAAATAATATTCTGGCTGGCAAATGTTAGTTGATATTGTGCCCTAATAGCTAACATTCACATACAGCTCAATTACTTATCTGGATAACATAAATCACAACTTTCACACTTTCTCTTGTATATCCATAACACTTTGTAAACATGATTACAGCACGTTTGAATTAAATTGTGTACAATATGTCACCCTCAGCACCCCCTTATGTTGTTTTGCACAATATTTTTATTTCTGTCCCAGCTACAAATACTTATTCCTGTTCCGAA
This sequence comes from Thermophis baileyi, assembly GCA_003457575.1. Taxonomy (NCBI): domain Eukaryota; kingdom Metazoa; phylum Chordata; class Lepidosauria; order Squamata; family Dipsadidae; genus Thermophis; species Thermophis baileyi. The sequence goes on from QLTV01001682.1 coordinate 4,287,185, forward strand.
TGCAGGATTCTCAGAATACAAAGTTTTTTAAAATTTATCTTTCACTCTTAAACAACATTATATATGTGCCATGACTGTCACAGAAACTTGAATCTCTATTTTATTAGGAAATTTAGCACTTCCACCCATAAAAAAGTAAAGGTTTCCCCCGTCCAGTTGTGTCTGCTCATCTCAGTTTCCTAGCAGAGGGAGTCAGCTTTATGCAAAGACACTTCTGTGATCATGTAGCTGATAGACAATACGCTGAGGCTCATGGAATGCTGCTACCTTCCCACTAAAGTGGTACCTATTTATCTACTTGCATTTGCATGATTTTGAAGCCCTAGGTTGGCAGTACCTGGGGCAAGAATGGGAGCTCACCCCATCACACGGAGCTTGGGTCTCGAACTGCCAACAAGTCCAGTGTCTTACCCATAGTCCTCCTCAATAAATATTCTAACTATAGCAGGTTCTACATTCTTTGTCCCCACCCAAGACTAAACTGCGCCAAAGCCCATCCTAGAATCTGCTTTTAAAGATCAAAAAGTCCCTTTTTGTTGATTGCATGTCCAAAAATAAAGGTCATTTCAGACACCTCACAAACTTTTTTCCACCCTTCTCCAACATGACTTCTGCATATACTGTCACTAGCAAGGACAAACCACTACAAATTCATTTTAAAAAGTTATATGTTTTTGGTGCATTACTCTTGGAAAAAAAAAGTAGGCCTCTTGGCTTCACAATCTTAAAACTTCTATCAATGAGATCTAGAGGATTCACAAAAAAATATAAGCTTCAAATAGTATATTATAGTATAGTATGGTATAGGTATGGGTATGGGTATGGGTATGGGTATGGGTATGGTTATGGTTATGGGTATAGTATAGTATAGTATAGTATAGTATAGTATAGTATAGTATAGTATAGTATAGTATAGTATAGTATAGTATAGTATAGTATAGTATAGTAATGCATATAGTCCCTGATCCTTGAAAGGAACAGAACATATTACATAAAACAGATGAATTAAGAAATTACATTGAGGAATTCTGTAGAATTTAGCTTGATATACAATTTCATTTTTTAAAAAAATACAAAATACCATCATGCGCATGCTCTGCTTCCCAGAGTTATCCAGTCTAGAACATGAGTGTTGTTCAAGTGAATAAGATGCCCAAATGACTCATAGGTCATGCCAGACAGGCCTCGTGTGAATACAGATGCTGCACTAGTTATAAACATCATATTGTGAAGTCCTTGGTGCTTTATGAATTTCATATTGTTTTCTCCTTGTCAATATGGCCTATCATTAGCAACATATAATACAGTAGAGATGTGGATAGATGTCTCCTGACAGTTAACACTCAAATAGTTTGAATGCTAGTTCAGAAGGAAACTAAGCTATATTTACTTGTAGGAAATGGTACTTTTCAGACTCTGCAGAAAGTATAAGCAACATTAAATCACAGGCAATATAGATGCCAATATAATCCTACTAGAAAAATCTAAATGTGGGGTTTTAGACTGAAATACATCACGAGAGAAACCTGTTAATCAACTCTGAACACAAAAAGCAGTTCTCAGTCCATCAATTTAATCTGTTGTTTTTCGTAAGCATAATGCATCAATTAGAAGATTCCTAAAAGAAGTCATTTAAAAAAAATGTTTCAGGTGTCACTAAGCACTCTACACCTCCTCTTCAACTGTTCTCCACCCCATGTAACCACATTTTAGAACAAGCAGGAATTACTGGAATTTCCCTTTTTTTCCTCTTTTTGCAAGTCTGCACAGTTAACTCCAGTTTCATTTGATCATTGATGAACAATACCTATAAACTTCAGTTCACTTTCATAGATCACTACAAGAGTCAGATGGCATTTGGCATCTTCTAATGGGTGTTGAGAGAGGAAGCTTCTTTTGGGGATCTTTTTTTTAACCACCATTGATTTCTCACAGCTCTTATTTATTTCTCTTGCAAGAGTCTTAATTTGTAACAACCGATGACATACAAAGCTAATTCAGAACTTAGAAACTATAATGAACTGAGGGCAAGAAAGAAAAGTCCAGGTGTTTTGATTTATTTCATTTTTATTCTTGTCCTGTTCTCAAAGCCAGATAATAAGCTTGCAGATTAGGCTGAGAGTTTAATTTATTCAAGGCTGCTTAAGAGTTTTATGGCAGAGAGCTGCAACAGGGCTCCCTACATATTACAATACCATCTGCTTTGAAGACATGAGGACAGCTATATCATATCTTAGCCTCCCTTAACCTATATGCTAACCATATCTGTAGGTTAACTCCCAATATTTTCAATTAGTATGGCCACTATTGAGAAACCCAGAATTTGCATGTGAAGACTTCTTCAGGTCAAAAAATATATTCTATTTTTTTTTATTTCATACAAAAGATAAAATCTTGAGATGCAATACTATTGAAGACACAACAGCTTTATCTGGTTTCTGGTGTGTTTCTCCTGTATTAAGAATCTGAGAGATGTTTTTAGATCTGCAGAAAGCATCGTTTATCCAGTCATTAATGGTTGTAAACGTTTCATAGTTTTATATCTTCATTGCCTTTCAATGCAAATGAAAATCAGTCCCTGAATTTCTCTTTTGGAAACCAACTTCCTTTTTTCCTCACCTCCAGGATAACTGCAAAACTAGAAAGGAAATTTTATCCTTGCTACTTGCAACTGCACAATTAGAAGCATTACTAAGTAATAACCCAGAGAGACATGTACTATCCATTTCCTTCAATCAGCACTGCAGCCAATTATTCTAACTTCCCTTCAGATAATTATAAGGTACAAAAATAGGCTTGTTGTCAAAGTGATGGAATCCAACTTACAGCAGCTCTGACTTCAGAGGAAGCTGCCTTTTCCTTTTTCCCATCTCCGTCTCCAGGGCAGAAAAAGAACAACTGATTTCCTGAACACTTGCAGAAAGCATATTTTTTGTTGGTACCCTAGCTCTGGAAACTCTTTGGAAGCTCTCTGTATTGGAGCAAAATGTTCTTGTGGCAATAAACTATATATGACACTGGTCAGGGTTTAAAAGGCTCCTGGTTTAAAAACAGTCAAAATCCTTTCCCCTCAATGTTTCTGTGTCTACCCTCTGTCCTTGTATCCATTCTGTACTGGCAGCGTTCTATGCATACTCCAGAATCTCATCTAGACAACATATATCAGAATTACCTGGGGTTTAAATAATGTTTCAGACTGCCCAGTAACAGACTGTTCTTAATATAGCGATAAAACTTATTATATTACTCACCTTATAAACAGATACTGTATATGGACTCATCTCCTAATTTGATGCTCTGTACAAATATCCCAGTATGGGGGGTAATAAAATCAAATATTAAAAATATTCTGATAAGATTCTTTTTACCAGTAGTTATCACACAGAAAACCTCTATTGGTGTATTTATACTGTTATCTTTATCTTGATCAAAAGAACAAAGTTATTCTAAGGAATAATTCTCAGGTAAACTCATAAAATTCCTGTGCATCAAAGCCAATGCAATGTTTTCTCCAGCCACGTTCACTGAGTTTAGTATGCAATACACACCATAGTAGTTCACAGAGTTGATACATAATGAGAATTGTGTAACATGGTATAATTATGTTTTAACTAATACAAACACACAGTTCACGATATAGGAACTTATTTTGTTGGTTAGAAAGCAACAACAATTTTTGCTAAGAACTGTATGGATAAATGTTTCTGTAACATTAAATGTAAAAAATAATTATCTCATAAAGAAGAACTGGAACATTACAAACCTGTGTAGTTAAGTAAGCCCTTGTAGACTTCCTGTCACAGACAAAGAGGTTTTGTAATTTTATACAAGCCTATGGCAAACAAAGTTTTTCCCCACAAGAAAGACTAAATGAAAGATACAAAAGAGACATGACAAGGGAAAGTATTTCATGCCCATATGCCACTTAAAAAACATAGCAGGCAAAGTAGATAACAAGACCTGGTACAGTAATGGATAAGAGCAGGAAAATTGAAGAAAGACATAGAAAGGTTAATTTTGACTGCACAAGATCAAGCCTTAAGGAAAAATGCATATGAAGCCAGAATTGAGAAGACAGCAACAGATAATAAATGCCACCTCTGCAAAGAAGCTGAAGAAACAGTGGACCACCTAGTTAGCTGCTGCAAGAAAATTGCACAGACTGACTACAAACAACGGCACGACAAAGTGGCAACAAAGGTGCATTGGAAGATCTGCAAGAAATACCATTTGCCTGCCAGCAAGAACTGATGGGACTACAAAATAAACAAAGCAATAAAAAATTAAGAAGCTAAAATACTCTGGGGATCTAGAATTCAAGCTGACAAGCACCTGCCACATAAGACCCCAGACTTAACAACTGTTGATAATAAAGACAAAATGTCTGAGTAGTGAATGTGGCAGTACCTGGAGACAGCAGAAGAGAAGAGAAAGAACTGGAGAAAATCACAAAATACAAAGACCTGCAAATAGAAGTGGAATGATTAGGACAAAAGAAAGCAAAGATACAGGTAGTCCTCGTCTTACAACAGTTCATTTAGTGACTGTTCAAAGTTACAACAGCATTGAAAAAAGTGACATTATGACCGTTTTTCACATTTCAACCGTTGCAGAATCCCTGTGGCTTATGTGACCAAAATCTTGCCAATTGACTCATATTTATGACAGTTGCAATGCCTTGGGGTCATGTGATCTGCTTCTGTAACCTTCTGACAAGCAAAGTCAATGGGGGAACCAGATTCACTTAACAACCGTGTTCCTAACTTAACAACTGCAGTGATTTAGTTTAAGAACTGTGGCAAGAAAAGTTGTAAAATGGGGCAAAACTCACTTAACAAAGGTCTCACTTAACAACAGAAATTCTGGGCTCAATTTTGGCCGTACGTCGAGGACTACCTGTAGTACCAACAGTAATAGATGCCTTGGATGCAATCCCAAAACAACTGGAGCACTACTTGGACACCATCAGCATTGACAAAATCACCATCAGTCAATGGCAAAAGGCAACTTTACTTGGAACAACTTACATCTTGCATCAACACCTTTAATACCAGAAAACAACATCTGCCTATGCCAGGTCCCTGGGAAGGACTCAGTAAGCCAAGTCCAATATAAGCATCTGGCTGACTACGACAAACCATAATAATAATTTATTAAATTTTATGCCACCCAACTTTCAGCGACTCTAGGCATTACATCCACTATTTACAGATGCAGCGACTCTATCTACAGCACCCGTTAGTTGGAAAAAAGGCACTGTTAATAGGGAAAGACCCCTAAATCCCTATTTTGGAGATGCCTCAGGGTTCTACTCCTTGTGCCTTTGCAGAGAGTCTCAGGGCACTACTCTGCTCCTGATTTTGCTTAATATCTATTTGAAACCAGTAGGTAAAGTCATTAAGCAGCACAGGGTGCTGATCATATACAGAGTTATGTATCTCTGTCCCAAGCCAACCAGGTAATGTGGTCAAGGTTCTTTCCTAGTGTCTGGAGGCATGAATGGGGAAAAACAGGCTTACAAATCAATTTTAGCAAGACTTAATGGCTGGGGGTTTGATGCACTGCTGAAACTGGAACCGGAGATTTTCCACAACTAGTTTTGAAGATGATTGTAAACCCCCACTTTCAGAACTCGTGAACAATTGGGGGGTCTCTTGCTCTCAGTTACTGCTTGAGGAGCAGGTGGTAGCTGTGGCCAGAAGGGCCTTTGCACAATCCATCCCAGGATCAGGAGATCATTTAGGAATAGCCCTTAGACCAGTGGTTCTCAACCTTTCTAATGCCGTGACCCCCCCGCTGCCGCGACCCCTTCCCCCTCCCCACGCGGGATGAGGTGACAAAGGGGGCGTAGCACCAGGGGTGAAGTGCTCCCGGTTCGGGCTTGCCTGCGGGTCGCCGGACAGCTGATAGCGAAGGAAGCGGGAGACTTCACCCGGACGCCGCCATTTGGGTTCTTTTACACTCTGCGCATGCGCAAAGTGTTCTGTGCATGCGCAGAGGGTAAAAGAACCCAAATGGCGGCGGGTGGGCGAAGTCTCCCGCTTCTGTCACTACCGGCTGTCCGGCGACCCGCAGGCACGGCCAAACCGGGAGCATTTCACCCCTGCGAGTGACGGTGGCACCAAGATGGCGGGCTAGCGCGCGCGGCGACCCCTGTGAAATGGTCATTCGACCCCCCAAAGGGGTCGCGACCCACAGGTTGAGAACTGCTGCCTTAGACTTATATACTGTCCCACAGTGCTTACAGCACTTTCAGGGTGGTTTACAATAATGTCAGTATATTGTCCCCAACAATCTGGGTCCTCATTTTACCACCTTGGAAGGATGGAAGGCTGAGTCAACCTTGAGCCCCATCAGGATTAAACTCCATGCTGTGCGCAAAGCTTGCATTTTTCTGCTCTTATTGCATCTGCTGATGCACGCCCAGCCGCCCCCGCCGCCCTGTTCAAGGTAACTCGTTCCCTCCTTAACATAGAGGGAAAGGAGGAACCTTTGCAGGGGAGAGCTGAGGAATTTGTACAGTATTTGGCGGATAAAGTCGCTCAGATTCGGATGGACCTGGACTCTGATTGGGCAATTCAAGACGAGATGACAGGGGCAGATCTTACTCTAATTATATGGGATGAATTTGAACCTGTGACTCCTGAGGAAGTGGACAAGGCTATTGGAGCGATGAGCTCCTCCACTTGTTTACTGGACCCGTGCCCCTCCTGGCTGGTTTCTGCCAGCAGGGAGGGGACACGAGGATGGCTCCAGGCTTTAATCAACGCCGCCTTGAGGGAGGGGTCCATCCAGCGACCATTGAAGGGGGCGGTGG
>QLTV01001682.1:4295011-4339628 GCA_003457575.1 Thermophis baileyi
ATTTAAGGTGTTGGTTGTTACCTTTAAAGCCCTACATGGCTTAGGACCAGTTTATCTGCGTGACCGTCTTCTGCCACACTCCTCCCAACGACCAGTGAGGTCGCACAGGGCTGGCCTTCTTCAGGTCCCATCAGCCAGACAGTGTCGGCTGGCGGGCCCACGGGGGAGGGCCTTCTCTGTAGCCGCTCCGACTCTGTGGAACCAACTTCCCCCCGAGATCCGTACTACCCCCACCTTACTGGCTTTCCGTAAAGCCGTTAAGACCTGGCTTTCCCGGCAGGCCTGGGGCCAATAATGGACTGATTGGCCCATGTATGTTTGTGTGAATGTTTTATTTTAATATTGATGTATTTTTAAATTGTTTCTATTGCTGTCTTTTTTTATTTACTGTGAGCCGCCCAGAGTCCTTCGGGAGTTGGGCGGCATACAAATTTTGCTAAAATAAATAAATAAATAAATAAAAATAAATACTGCTTTCTAACCACTGCGCTACCAGGATGCTTCACTTGCACCATAGTCATCCTCTAATTGGACTACTACAACATAAGGTTGTCCTTGAAGACCATCTGGAAACTGCAACTGGTCCAGAATGCTATGGATTAGGTAATTATAGGAGCACCTTAGTAACACCATCACTTCTGACTGGCTCCCAATAGGCTTCTGTGTGTAATTCTAGGTATTGATTACCATCTACATATTATTTGTGGCACAACCTGTCTCCATCCCACACATTCTCACAGGATCCACTCTGAGGTTATCTCATCTGATTGGACCTAGGAAGCATGCCTTTTCGGTTGTTGAACTTGGTCATTGGAAGAATCCCCACCCCTACCCTACCCAAATATTTGGATGGCCCTGACCCTGTTAGCGTTCAAGAAAGCTTTACAAACCTGTCTTTTCCCCTGGGCAAATTGGGTTAAGATGATACAAATAGTGAGTACTGGCTGCATGTTCCTTAATATGTCAGTTTAAAATTTTTTGTTAATATTGCATGGTTTTTAAAATTTCCGTATTGTTGATGGGGGGGGGGAGAGAAGTTATTTAATGTACACTATCCAAATTTGTGATTATGTCGGTTGGGTGGCAGATTTAGGTGAAAGCATAAATCAGGCAAGGTAAAACCTAAACCTAACTAAATTCCCACACAGACTTAAACTTCAGTAGATACACTACTGCTTTTATTACTAGCTTGCCTACTTACTGTTAGTGCTTTTCTCCAATCATAATTAAATCTATGACATGAAAGTAGTAATTGTTGTTACTGTTATTATTATTAGCCTAAATCAATCCACTGCAAAATGAAGGATTCTTCAGTGAAGGTTATGGACCATAACCTACCATGCTGGTCCAGAGCAGATTGGTACCGGTAGATAGATTTGTTTTCCAACTTTCCAGTCTAGGGCTAAGATAGAATGACTGATCCAAAGAATTGGCTTCCGTGATGAAGGGAGGACTACAACCTGTGTCTCCTCATCTCTAGTCCGGCATCTTAGCACTAGACTACGCTGGCTGCCTTATGACTAAAAGGATACGGTTGTAATTCCAGATCAGTTTCTAAATAAAATTTAAGAATTTTGGCTGGGTATCATTCTTATACTGCCACAAAATTGTCCTATAACCAAAGCCTGTCACTTTCACATATCAATTAAATGTTGCCTAATCAAGGCTGGCCACAGCTAATTCCATACATATACTAAGGTGGACTCACAGTCATCTGTGGGAGGTTGAGGTGCAGCCTGTGCTTTGAATGGTGAATGACTATAAAGGCTTCTGTAGATAACCACTGGAAATCGAGTGAACTTGCATGTCATTGCTTAGAAAGGGTGGAGTTCATAAAGATAAGCAAGTTAGAAAAATGTAAGAATACAAAATAAAAGAGGAGTAGTTTCATTTCCCAACTGTGGATATTGGAGATACTTGCTGACAAGCAAACGGGTTCATTGCATATTCTACCTTAGTGATTCAATCCAACTCAATCTGAAAAGTGGAATTATTGAATTGACAGATAATTCCACTGGAAATTCCCCAAGTCTGCCTCATAAGATGCAGCAGTGCCTCCCAACCCAGTTGCCCACATACAATTAATGAACATGAAAATGAAAGAGATCAATTTTGTTATTTTAAATACAGCTCCCGCATTTGCATACCCTGCCTATACAGACTTATTCTTTTCTCTTCTTTTTCTCTTCTTCCTCTTCTTCCTCCCCCCCCCCATGTTTTTTGTTTTGTTTTGTTTTTTGTTGTTTTTTGCCTTTGAGCCAATGTTTTGATACCTGGGGACTGCCTGTACAAACCCTTGCAGTTTTCTTGGCAAGACTTCAGAAGTAGTTTGCCACTGCCTGCTTCCTAGGGCTCAGAGAAAGAGAATGGCCCAAGATCATACAGCTGGTTTGGGGCCTAAGGTGGGACTAGAACTCACTGTCTCCTGGTTTCTAGCCTGATGCCTTAACCGCTACTGCAAACTAGCTATCTTTTATACTTGGCATTTAATCCTGGATATTGGTTTAAATAAAAGTACATCAATCCTCAAGTGAACATCCATCATCATTACAATTATTTTCTATCTTTTCTTCTTCCTATCCTTTACTAAACGAGATTAGGATATTACTAAAAACTCAGTAATAATCAATAATTAAGAAGTAAAAGCAACTTTAGTACCTAGGCCAGAATAAGACACAATTGGGCCTTAAAACAGAAAAAAAACAAAATAAGATAATACAGGGAAGCGAAAGACAATGAACGTTCAAGTGTTACTAGTGAAAATACAATAAAGACATGGGAAATGTAACTCCTACATATCTAATCTTTGAACAGCAACTCTGAAATGCAGATGTAAGCTATTTGCATATGGTAACTCTCTAACACTCTCCTTTTATGGCATTCACTCACAGATTCTACCATTCTCACCCCCATATATGAAACAGCATAATTAATTTTTTCCTTATACATCAAATCATAGTATTTGTAGCAAGTACACGTAGATATGGTAGCTGCTAGGTTTTACCACATCAATGAAGCCTCCAGATGCTGCTTCTAGGCTGCTCATCTCAAGTAGGAACAGCCATCGTCCAGACAATAGTGATCCTGATGAAAAGATTACAATCCAGAAACGCAGAAGGCATGGCACACAGCCCTTCAATAAAACTACTGAAATTGGTTCCAGAGATTTGCGGGAGGAAGGATGCTAAGTGACTGATCTGTTAGAAGAAAGGCAAGCAACATTTTTGGATGAGGAACACAGCCCCTCCGAAGAAACAGTCGGGGTCGTTTTGTGTGCAAGGCTGTATCTAGTCACCGGAGGGGCAGGGAATAAGGGGTTGGAAGTTTGGCTTGTTATTTGTTCTGTATTTCAAAGATATGTTCTTTATTTAAGATTAAAATGCAGTATTTCCTTTTGAGTGACTACGGAATGCAAGTTGTCCCTTTTTTCTCCTTCTTGAAGGACATGTCTAGAACCACAAAAAGCAACTGTACCTTAACCATCTTTGCTTAAATTAGATTTATCGTAAAAGAACTGAAACCAATGGCACAGTCATGAGAATTAATTTAACACTTGTTAATTCCAATGGGGCCTCCAAGGAATTTAATCTGAATGCTACCTATCTATTCTAAAAGCAAATTTGCTGTAAGACTTTTATTAAATAAATAAATGGAAAATAGTGCAGCATATTCTAACAAATTTCTGATATGGATCATGTTATTAACATTTACAACAGTTTCTTATTTTGGAACTCTTTAGATAGCAAACCAAGTGGGAGGACTGGCATCTCTTCTCTCTCACACATCCTGTTCTCGTTGTCTCACCAGAGAGCTGAACTCATCTCTTGCAGAGTTTGAAATTAGACTGAAGATCACAAGGGACTCACCCCTACATTAAAGAATCTTAATTGATCAATTGCATTTTAATCAAATAAATCTTCTGAGAACCATATATAACTTGCTGAGACAAGTTACTTCACATTTCTCTGATTTATTAGAGCAAATGTTCACTTTATAAAAATAAAGTAAAATAAAATGCAATATAGTACATTGCTCTTCTCTAAACGTTCCTTTTCTGAAAAGACTCCAATATTTATAAGGACATTACTGTATATCCAGCATTGCATTCTATTGGAAGCAACATTTCAAGAAAAGGAAGTGATGAATGATGACTCCCACTGTATACATCAGGGAAACGAAACAGAAACCATTGGCTTCCATTTTCTAGGTCAGATCCTGACAAAGAGTCACAAAGAAGGTTGAAATGACTTTGATTTTCCTTCGATTCAAGAGATCAAAATGAAATAAAAGAGCAAATATGGACTACTCTGAATGCAGCTTGTGCTTCTCTGAGTTACTATCAGGGTGTGAAAATTAATAATTATCCTGACAAGTAGATAGCTTCTCAAAAGAGGAGGGAGGTGGGGGGGAGGAGAGATGATGCATGTAACTCTTAGTAAATTTACAGTAATGCAGAAAAAAGAGCCAGTTTGGTGTCTTGGTTAAGGCATCAGATTAGAAATCAGGAGATCATGAGTTCTAGTCCCACATCAGTGGTGGGTTGCTGCCGGTTCGGACCGGTTCTCCCGTACCGGTGGCAGAAATTTGCACCCGCTCACCGAACCGGCAGCGATGGCCGACTGTCCACGCCCCCGAACCGGTTTTCTGGTCACCGCTGCTGGCAAAGAACCCTCTGCACATGCGCAGAGGCTTCTGTGTATGCGCAGAGGGTCATTTCCCTGACATGACGTGACAAAACACGCACTTCTGTCGCGATGCAAACCGGTAGGGAAGGTAAGTGAAACCCACCCCTGTCCCACATCCCACATAAATTTAGATGTGAGGTCCTCTCTCACAAAATTATGGTAAGTTGCTAATAAGTTCATTAGACAGCAACAGGCAGCTAGTACAATAGGTCTGGATGAAGGTTCGGGTAGGTTACTCTAAAGGAAAATGGGAGGCAAAGAGGCTAAACCATCCTTCCTCTAATTCAAACGCAAGGCCAAAGACAAAAAAAGTTATAATGCAAGAGTAAATCTTCTAAATGCAGCTTTTAATAGTTCCTGGCAATATTTTATTCATTCAAGTTGGGGTTGCACCAAACCCAACCTTGCCTAGGAATAAAATATAACAAGATTGAATCACCCACAGCTGTTTGATTAAAGAATCACTATTCCTTCTTTAAAGGTAAACCCTTATTATGCTTTTTCTTACTACTAAATATTTTTATGAGCTTTAATCATATAATCTAGGGCAATACAGAATAAAGGCAATGCGCACATGTACCTTTTCAGAACATCACACGTCCGCATCTTTCACAAGCACCTTTAGATTTTTTAGGGCCTACTATATATGTAACCAAGGGAACTCTAGGACCAATGAAAAGTCAAATTAACCAAATACCAAAATCCACTGAAGACTCCTTGCCTCAGCCGCCCACAAATATATTTATACCACTGCATTTTTAATGTTTTCATATGTCACAATGGCAAGTTCACCACAGTCTTTCTTTAAATATCTGCTAATATGGTTACATATCAAAGTTGGCCAACAGCCATCATGACTTTTATTCAAGCCCAGTCATTTGCCATAATATATCGTTGACAGGCTAATCAGATACCAGGGCACTGTTTTCTGGGTTCTAATTACATCCCTCAAGGCTGAAATTACAGCTCACTTCTAATCTACAGCAATAGCTTCCCACACTGAGGTCTTCCGTCAGTGTAGTGAAATGGTACTGAAATTAAAGCAGCAACACCACAATAATCTTAGAATACCTTAGGTTTGCTTTCCATGTGCGTTGCCAGAAACATCCTAGCTGAATACTACTTGCTGAAGAATCTTAAGATGGATCGAATTTTGCAACTTAGATAAACAGAAAATACATTCACAGTATCTGCTGGAATGAATAATACAAAGGTTCTTTTTTACATGAATGCAAGATTGGAAAGTATAAGATGAAAAGGATAGTCACAGGAAACAATATCCATCTCTTCATTAGGGTATCACTTATCCTATTCTTAGCTAAAAGGCCAAAAAGATAAAAGATTTTGTCTTTACTGGTTGATTAGCCGTTGTCCTTTTCACCCAGAATTCTTGTTTTTCCACAAGCCATTTACACTCTTATTTTGTATTCTCACTTTGTCACCTATGCAGATGAAGTGAGAAACAAAAGTGTTGTCTCCAAATTCATAGTGGATAAGGGAGCTACATATGAATCTGGTTTGTCCATTTTGAGATGCTGAAATACTTTATTTATTTATTTATTTATTTATTTGTTTGTTTGTTTGTTTGTTAAACATGTACAAGATAGCAGGTATAGGTATAAACATAAACATAATCAAAGTGAATACAGATAGATGAGGACAATAGGACAGTAGGACAGGGACGGTAGGCATGCTGGTGCGCTTATGCACGCCCCTTACAGACCTCTTAGGAATGGGGTGAGGTCGACAGTAGACAGTCTAAGGTTAAAGTTTTTTGGGTCTGGGGAAGAAACCACAGAGTCTGTATCTCCAGTCTTCAGTCCACTGTTTTGTCACCACCTCAGGTGTCAGGGTGTAAAGCATGAGTTCTCTTTTTAGTCCTTACGGCTAACACCCTCTCAAAAGTTTGCAATCCACAGTCCTTAGCTTTCCAAATAGCCTATCTCAGCTGCAGAAATGTGTATCAAGGAGAACAGAAGTGACCTTGGGATCAGTCTCACAATCCTAGTCATTGTGAAATAGAATGTGCACTAAGATCTTCCAAGGCCTGTGAGATTGAAGGATAAAACCAGAGACAAATGATTAAAACAGCCTGCTCCACATTTGTCTTAACCCCCAGTTTATCAAATATATTTGCAGGGCATCTTTTAAAGAAGCTACAAAGGATTTCCACAATATCTTAGGATAAGAGCATTCCTCATATTCTTTTAGGACAATTTGTTATAACCATTGCAGCGCCCCTTTGCTCACATGATCAAAATTCAGGCACTTGGCAGCCCACCCACACTTATGACCACAGGGGCATTTCAATCCTCCTACCTGCCTGTCTCTCCCCATCTCTGCCTTTTTGGCCACCCTGCACTAAGCTCCCGTCAGTCCAAATTGGGGTGAGGCCTTCTGGTGAGGCTTTGGAAGGCTTCAAACCCTAGCAGGAAGGCCATATATGGTTTAGATAAGGGCACATGTGGCCTGAGGAAAAAAAGGCTAGGATGGCCAACTTCGTGAAGGACCATGCTGGGCGTGCCTTGTCAGCAATGGGAGGAAAACAATGGCAAAGCTGGGGGACAGGGCTGGTAGGGCGAGCGGAGGTGATAGAATGCAGGATGACCAGAAGGGCAAAGATGGGGGGTGGGAGGAACTAAAGAGGAAGCAACCCCTTACCTTACCATAGCTCAAGACTGGGAATAGGGAATGGTTTGGATAGGGATGGGCCAGGATGGAATGGCTTGGAACAGGGTGGACCCTCATCTAGCAACTAGGTGGGATCCAGTTTATGATGGCAACTGGGATTACTGTTGCTGACTAATATGGCCATGCGCTTTACAGCCGCATTGCTTACCAAAGGAAGTTCCAGTCCAAATTACCATTGTTAACCAAGGAATACATGTATTTAGTTCATGTAGTATTAATTTGGGGATCTCATTAGATGCCTCTCTATTAGCTGGTTATTTGCAACTGTCATACATTGCAGAGTACGGCAAGTGAGGATGGGAAAGAAAAAGGACAAAGACTTATAATTCTGTTAGACAGGCTTCTCCTAGAAGCAAAAGGAAGAGAGATTTTCCTGTATGAATGAAGTAACTTATATTCAGTTAATAGAGTTAAAAGAGCCGAGGTGGCGCAGTGGTTAGAGTGCAGCACTGCAGGCTACTTCAGCTGACTGCTAGCTGCAGTTCGGCGGTTCAAATCTCACCGGCTCAAGGTTGACTCAGCCTTCCATCCTTCTGAGGTGGGTAAAATGAGGACCCAGATTGTTGGGGGCAATATGCTAACTCTGTAAACCGCTTAGAGAGGGCTGTAAAGCACTATGAAGCGGTATATAAGTCTAAGTGCTATTGCTATTGCTATTGCTATTGCTAGACAGAGTAGTGAGACAAAAATTGATTGCTAGTTGATTCTGGCAACAGTTGGGAGTCTGCACCTATTCACATCCTAACTCTTACACAGTGTTCACATATTCTCCTATCTTTTATTAATAGGTGGAACATTGAGGCGAGAACCAGCCATCTGGTCCTAGAAACAGTTGGGTGTGGCTACAGGCTGTGTAGACTCTGGTGTGAATGTGGCATGCAAGGGATGTATGCAAGATGGGCATCCAGACCCTTGTTCAGCTACAGAAAACAGCAATCAGTCAACCTTCCATCCCAATCTCTTCACTTTTACACTAAACCAAAACTAATGTTTTCTGTTGCATTTAATAAAAGTTGTCACAGTCTTCAATATCAAAGTTCTCTTTATCAAGTACCCACTTTCTCAAATAAGAAAGCATAATTGGCTTTAAGCCTTGGCACAATTCAAACTTTAGGAACAGAAGACCTAATTAGCCTTGTGCTAATTATACCAGAAAGGATCATAAAGGAAAAATCTCTGTTCATTATCTTAACAGGCAATACTCCTAACTAGGACATACAGGGTATAATGTGAACACCAGAACAGCAGCAGTCCCAGTCAGAAATGATTCATCAAGGTCTCTTTTTGTATCTGAGTCAATATGGGTGCCCTGGTTATTTTCAGTCCCTATAAGACTAGCAAATCAATTGCTGGGATAAGAAGGAAAAGTCTCATTCTTTAAGAATTAGAGCTGGGAAATGAAAGACCTGTTAGGAATTTAAATTCTCCTAACTATTCTCCACCGATCCATCAGTATAGGACTGGTTCTACTAGATTTGACAAGTTACGCTTACTATGTTTCTCAGGTCATCTACTTACGCTGGATTTATGCTATGCTAGGAAAAAATGTAATACAGTCTTTACCCACCCAAACGCCTAATACTCAATCCATTTCCACAAGTAAAGCTATTTCCTAAATTTACTAAATGGGCTCTGGATGAGAATGAACAGTGAGCTCAGGGGCAGATGAACCAGATTCACACCCTCAGAATGTTTCTAAAGTTTAGACTAAGCAAGTTTTGTAACAGTATTTAATACAAAAATAGCTGTTTATCATTGTCACATATTTCTATTTGAGTAGAAATGCCTTTAACATAAGCCAAAGAATCAAGTCTGCCATGCTTTTCTTATTTCAAAAACAACACACTCTCTTTTTTAAAAAATGGCTGGAACAAATAGCACTTTAGCGCCTAGGTTTGAACAATTGATTACCTAGCAAAGCTCTCAGAAATTACAAAACAATGGCTTCCTTTGGAAGGGAGAACTGTAATTCATGCATCATTTCCTTTTTAAAAGATCACTGGTGGGAGAAGATGGCTAGCATCACATTCTAGCCACCTGAGACCTACTTATCTCTCCAACCTTGTACTTTTACAGTATCGATAAGTTGACCGTTGGGAACAATGTGAGCCCTTACTTCTCTTCTATCTAGTGCTGATTTATTTTGCACAAATGTGCCTTCAGTGGCAGTAATACTGGGCAAGGGAAATTCTATAAATGTGTACACATATGCATTCCACTGATTTACATGCACAAGAAAGGACAAGGAGAATTTGAGTGAGTTCAGTCCAGATCATCAATTCTAACAGAGACAGCAAAACTTTCCTGCCTGTAGTCATCTGTTAAGGCTTTGAGACTAGGATGTTAAGTGAGCCGTTAGCTAATTTGTTTAGTTCCAGTCTCTGGATTGGAAATGAAATTATTTCTAGACATCCTGTACATTACCTATGTTTGGAGTTGTAGATGGAAGCCCTAAACTTAATGGTAATTTTTGCCAAATGATAACAGCCTCTAAAAGAGCGGGGACCAAGTTGTAATGCCAACTCCTCCACATTTTCATGCTTCTGTGCATGTGTTGCTGTGTGTTATGTCAGACCTGCCTAAAAAACTTGGTAACTTTTTAAAATACTAAATTTATAGCCGCTGCCACCACCCCAAAATACACATTGTCAAGCACCTCCAAGCCTTGCTGCCACTCTCAGTTCTAGTGCTTCCTCTACTCTGCTAGTTGCTGATCGGCACTCCAGGTATCTCTTTGCTGCTCACAAGGATTTTTCATTTTTCCAAATGGCCTCTTCCCCTCAACAAATTGTGCAGGCCTGGTGTATGTGACACATAAATACATTCTTGTACCCTTCTCACTGTCTTTGCTTGAATTTTATATTGGTTCCCATCTGTATATTGTGTCCTAACAACCTTGGCTCACTTTCTTAATCGATGTAGCCCGTAAGTGTTCTGAGCTCACCAAATGTTCTAAGCTTCAGGAGTCTCCTTCTGTAAAATGGAAAGCCACTTCCTATTGTGACTTCTTCCATAATTCCAAATACATATGCACTGTGTGATAGAATACGCAGATTAATTATACTATATAAATTATAACAATAATTACAATGTAAACTTTGGCTACACACATTTCTATTACATTAAGTACTGGTTCTTTATATAAATAAAAAATGTCATTTCCATAACATTTGGATTCGTGCAGCTGATCTTTCATAAAACGTCCTATCATATTCAGCTAACACTGTACTTGTCAGTATTTGCAAAAATGCTATCAATGAAAGAATGCTTTAGTTCCCTTCCCTGACAAAGTTTATATAATTACTGTAGCTAACAAACCACAATGTTTTGGTTTAAAAAAAAATTCAAAAGCCTGCCACTATTGGCTGAAAAGCCAAAAAAAATCAACTTTATTTATTTTGATCCAAGACCAACATAATATTTCAAACTAAAGAATTATGAATTCCCTCAAACATTAGACTCTCTCTGTATAAAGCAAAATAATTTTAATATTAAATGCCACACATTTAATATTAAATGTGTGGCACAGAACTCCAAGAAGCTACCAGAAGATTACATACCAAATGACTGATTGCCGGAAAGGTAGTTATAATGTTGAAAGGTATGCAACAGCATGGTCAAAGGACAGCACAAACAAAATGCAAATACCTCAGTAATATATGTGGACACTGCTATATTTCCTTGTGCTACAGAAACAGACACAAACCTAATTCACCATTTCCAAATTAAGCACTAACAAAACATTTTGTTCTAGAATTTATACCTAACTTTGTTATTGGATTATTCAGTCATCTCCAATTTATATTTTCCATGATGAATGTAAATGATGGGAACTGCTGATCAATCTATCAGAGGGCCCTAAGGTTGGGGAACCCTATAATCTGTATTTATAAACACATCTTAATTCAACAATAAATTGGGTAAAGAGGAAGATGAGTAAATGGGGTATGGGAAAGGAGAGGCAGATCCTGAATCCCACTGAAAGCTATTAACTAATTACAAAAATACCCAGCCTATGTTCCTACCAAAAGAAAAACAGCATTATTTGTTGAGATCAGAGACTAAACCTCAGTCCAATGAACCAAAATGAATTGTAGGGGAAGGGAGAAAAGGAAGAACTACAGCTGACAATCAAAATTTTACATTCCTGAATGACACAGGATTAGGGGTTTTTTTGGTTTTTACACCAAAGATAAAAGTGGTTTCTCTCAAGCTGAACCATTACCTTATTTACGCAACTGGTGATACCTATTGTTGTTGTTAGTCGCAAAGTCATGTCCGACCCATCGCGACCCCATGGACAACGTTCCTCCAGGCCTTCCTGTCCTCTACCATCCCCCGGAGTCCATTTAAGCTCACACCGACTGCTTCAGTGACTCCATCCAGCCACCTCATTCTCTGTCGTCCCCTTCTTCTTTTGCTGTCATCCCCTTCTTCTTTTGCCCTCAATCGTTCCCAACATTAGGCTCTTCTCCAGTGAGTCCTTCCTTCTCATTAGGTGGCCAAAGTATTTGAGTTTCATCTTCAGGATCTGGCCTTCTAAAGAGCAGCCAGGGTTGATCTCCTCTAGGACTGACCGGTTTGATTGCCTTGCAGTCCAAGGGACTCGCAGGAGTCTTCTCCAGCACCATAGTTCAAAGGCCTCAATTCTTTGGCGCTCAGCCTTCTTTATGGTCCAACTTTCACAGCCATACATTGCAACTGGGAAAACCATAGCCTTGACTATACGCACTTCTGTTGGCAGGATGATGTCTCTGCTTTTTAGTATGTTGTCTAGGTTTGCCATTGATACTTATTAATTTCATTCAAAAACGTAGCACAGACAAAAATCCCTATTTCATATCTAAGCAAATATACGAGTGTCTGTGTATGCGTGTTTTGGGGTACATCGAAGTAACCCATGCATTGTCAACTGAGCTTCATCACCTGCCTCAGATTGGAAACATCCGCCCTCGTCACAACAACCGATACTCCCACTACTCAAAGATAGTAAGTTTTGCACAACACACTGAGCCACAAACTAGCCAAACCATTTTATTCCACTACCTGAACATATTTTTGTGATTTGCTGTGTGGTGAAGAAACATGAGTTAGTGTGCCCTCCTATCCCATTACTCTTTCACACTAGCACACTTTAAAAGCGTGGGTCGCACCTCTCGCTCACCTGCGCCCAAAGATCTTGAGCCCAAACCTCTTTTTGCTGTGCCTTCGTCCCAGCGTGGAGATCTTGTCCGCCTCCGGGCACACGGACGTCTCCGAACTAGCGGTGGACGGCGAACTGGAGCCAACGGAGGAGGCGGCGGCAGCAGCAGCGGCGCCCCCGCCATTCGAGCCCTTTTCGTTGACCTCGTGCAGCTCCATAACCCCGCTGGTCGTGCTTCTCCCCTCACCTGCTCGGGAGAGGGCCACTCATATCCGCGGGGCGAGTAGCCAGCGATTAAGCCCCGAAGACAGTGTCGATCTCTCGCTCGAGCGCAGGACTCATTGCTCTGCCAAGGCAGGCGGGGGGAAAGAAGGGAAAGTGCTGCCCTCGCTCCTTCTGCCAGGGGCTTATCCGGGACGCTTCCCCTCAAAGCAGCCGCAGAAACGAGAGTGCCAAAGACTAGCGTATCCCCGAGACGAGAGGTGCATGCTCGGCTTCCAGCTACTCGATCCCCAGCGCGCCTCGCCGAGAAATTAGAGCCGTGCAGGAAGTATCAATACAAAGCAAGGTAAAGCGCCCAAGGACCCCAGATAGCTGCCCGGGAAATTGCCTCCTCCTCGTTGCTCTAAGGGAAAAGGCGGGCTAGTGGCTCCATCTGCCGCTTCCTCGAACGCATTGCAATACTTGGGCCCGGCCGCCTTCGTGCAACCGTTGGCCACGGCGACCAGATAAATAGAGCCACAGAAGACGGGCCAGAGAAGTGGAGCGTTAGCTACAGTTTTCCAGATTTACCTTGAGAGGCTTAGGAGCGAATTTACATCAAGAGTTGGAAGAGTTGCCAGGCAAACATAACCTTGACTGACCCTGTATCCTGCACCTATTGCTTTGGTGCTGTCCTAAATTATGGTGTGCCACTGATAGGCAAGTAGATAGCATGTTTCTATTGCTGCCCTCCTTTAAAGTGTGGAGGGACATTAATCAGTTGTCGCAAAGCCAGGAGATTGGGGATTTTGATGACTTCAGGTTATCTGGCTTCCATAAACAGTCTGTGTTTCTGCCCATTTTCCAAGTTCAAACAAGATGAAATGCAGTGAAATGGGAAGATGCCATAGCAAGAATAGGTCCAGAGAGAAGCAGGGCAGACTGTGCCATAATTTTGCAACTAGAGTAGGAGAACAGGCACCCACTAGCTTCTTGAAAGAAGAAATAGTCTAGTAGCATCTTTTCAAACTAATACACGTTATTACTGTAAAAGGCAATAAGCTTCATCAAATGCATTGAAGTGACTAGACTGATGTAGGATTTAAATTGGGATGGGGGAAATGTTCCTATTTCAGACTAATTCCTATCTAATAGGTCTGGGGCTACAGACTCCTCATTTTTTGATGACTATAGATTAATATGCTTTTGTTCTGTAGTCACTAGCTGCTGAGTAACCATTCTTTTACTTGAAGTGTAAGTAATAAACCAAGAAATGCCAGTTCAATATCCCTCCTGATTTTTCAGATACTGCAGTGAGAAAAAAATGGGGCTGTTATATCTTGTAGTACAGATATATTTTAAAATGCTGTTAACGTGGATCAACATAAACATAGACACCATTCTTCCTCGAATGAAAGTTTAGAGACCTGCTCTCCTCTCTTTGCTCTTATTGGAAGAGAGAGAAGCTGGTATCAAAAAGAAAGAACAAGAGGAAGCACAGATATGAAAGGAACTCAGGAAATAAAGTGCTAATGGAAAGTGCAAACAGAAAGAGAGAAATAATTGCAACAGAGGATAGGTGATAACCACAAAAGAAAGGTGAGCCCATATTTCCCAACACACCTTGGATCGTATCTATATGTAACATGTACAAGTATAATAGGTAGCAAATGAAATACGTTTTACACATCCTGAGTCAGTGTTAGAATAAGGGCGTTGGGGAATACTTTTATGTTAATATACGGTAGTTTATAAGTTATAGTTGAGAAGGTGAGATAAGACCAACTTTGTGAAGTAAGAAGGAAAAATTGGTATTGTTAAAGCTGATTGTGCCATTGTTAGATGAGCACACAAGTCTATATCACAGGAAAGGAAACTCTATCAAGCATTTTGAGTGTCTGCAGACCAGTGCTGTCAGATTAGAGGTATAAGCCTCTAATCTGGTCACTGCAACAGGGTACATTAAATGGATTTGTCATATAGTGGGAGTGGATGCCTGGCTGTTGAATAATTTTTCCTAATTATATTGTACATTCTGGTTTCTACATTTCCCACCAAGTAGAATGCTGAAGATGGTCTGCTATAGCAGAGAATCACTGCCTGCAGAGAATAAATAAAAGGAAATTAAAAAGGAATTGTGTGTAACCACACAGCTTTTCAAAAACATCTAGATATTACGTAAATGTAGACACATTCTCAGCATATCAAGCAATATCACTTGAAATTACAACACCCTCTCAAAGAAGTTATTTTAAGATTCTGCAGCTAGAATCAGATGTGTTTCATTTTAAAGTAGAACATTATGTAATTCTTAACACTACTATGCAAGATGTCATTGACATACTCTAAATTTCAGAATGAACATATAGATTCCAGACAGAAATCCTTGTTAGGGATTTTGCTTATCACGATACTTTTCATTACTTTTCCAAAATAGTTTAAATAAATTTGTCACACTGTAATCCTGATTTCTTGACAAGAATGCTGTCTTTATCAGAGATATCAGGGTATCAGAGATTTTCTATTTTTAAAAAAATAACACTTGAGCTGGATAGTAGCATTAGGAGTGTGCAGCTTGAAAACAGATGTAACTGCAGTAATGGGTCACAGGTACTCCATTTAAGCTTTTAACACCTCTTCCAAATCACTGCACAGTCCTATAGAATATGTTTAAAACTCACCAGATTGTTTTGAGTAGTTGTCCCCTTAATTATTTTGGTTTATTTTACTATTATTTCTGCAAACCTTAAGAATCTTGATCTAATTGTGCTGGTATTTCCCTCTGGGTTTTTGTTTGTTTGTTTAGATTTTTATTCCACCTTTTTTTTTCATATACAGGTAGTCCTCGACTTATGATCACAGTTGAGCCCAACATTTCTGTTGCTACGTGAGATGTTTGTTAAGTCAATTTTGCCCCATTTTATGACCTTTCTTGCCACAGTGGTTAAATGAATCACTGCAGTTGTTAAGTTAGTAACATGGTTGTTAAGTGAATCTGGATTCCCCATTGACTTTGCTTGTCAGGAAGTCGCAAAAGGGGATCACTTAACAACCATCATAAATATGAGTCAGTTGCCCAGCACCTGAATTTTGATCATATGACCATGGGGATGTGGCAATGGTCGTAAGTGTTGGGAAATGGTCATAATGTCACTTATTTCAATGGCGTTGTAACTTTGAACAGTCCCTAAATGAACTGTTGTAAGTTGAGGACTACCTGTACAACTCAAGGTGGCAAACCTACTTAATTCTCCTTTCTCCTATTTTCCTCACAACAACCATCTTGTGAGGCGAGTTGGGCTGAGTCACCCAGCTGGTTTTTCATGCCTAAGGTGGGACTAGAATTCAGTCTCCTGGTTTCTAGGCCAGCACCTTAACCACTACTCTAGTTTGTTGAGGCCCCACTTTTAGATCCATTTTTGCAAGGCCTTACCAGTTGATTTTAATATTTGAAGAATGTTTGTTTCAATTGCTTTAATCAATAGGTCAGTGGAAAAAACAATTATAGTACAGTAGAACTGAGGGCTAATTTCCCTATCCCTGCAGTATAATGCCTCCTAATAATAATCAGAAAGGAATACATGTTGTTTATAATTTTCTGCTGTTATCATTTTTTGTTTTATTATTACATTTTAGAATACCATTATTTTGGTCACCCACTCCAGTAAGGACTAATGAGTGTTCATTACACATAGTCTGCCAAGGCATTTCTCTTTTTAGACGTAATTCTTGCATCTCAGTTGATAATTATTTATATCAACGCTTCCAGATTACTTGACAGATTTGGTCAGACCAATGTGTTCAAGGTAATCCTGATGGTCATACAATAAAAATACAATACTCTTTTAACCTGACCAAGGTCATTCTGTAGGCTTTGAAATATGCATCATTCATAAGCTGCTTCTAGATTTTTTACTGCATGCAAGATAATAGTTATGACTGAATTGTTAGCAAAATGCCCTCCATAAATAATATAGAGAATATTAAATAGCATAAAGCAATGGTCTGACTTGATATAAGGCAGATCTTTACATCTCTTTACATCTCTAAAGCTGACAATCAGCAGGAATATCTTCAGTATCCAGTTCTTTCTCTGGGCTATGAAGGCTGAGCCTGATTAGTACTTGGATGATAGACAATCGGGGAATCCCATATCTAGATTTAGGCTAGAATAGGAAGTAAAAAACAAAAACAAAAATGAAGATAACAGAATTACACTTCTGTTCTATTGACAAAAATACCCCTAGCATGAATATTGAGGTAATAACCAGGAATCATTTTGAGGGCATCTTTATCTTTTATTATTGGACTCATATCTTTTCAAATTACGATTCACAAAGAATGAGTGGATATTACTTTCCAAAAGGCACTTATCTCAATGTGATAAAACTGGAAGGAACAAATCTCTACAGTCCACTCTCCTGAAAAATGTCCATGTTGGGAAATCAGTGTAAGAGTACAGATACCACATCTGTGATACTTTGTCTTAGTGGAATACAAAGTGAAGAATCTTGCTGTTTTCTGCAAACAATAATTGGCTATCAAGCCCAACCAGCAGTTATAAATAATAAGATATAGAATATTGAAAGTTTCTGCCATCTAGTGGGGAAAGTATAAGTTTACTAAAATAAGAAAAATGCTGCATACGGTATTATATTTTGAAACTCCCCAAATTTTATCTTAAATTTAGATGAATGTGAGCATGTATGAAATGGGCATTACCTTACATTACAGTTAAGCAGTCATAAATAACTGGTGAAGTAGTATCATCCTGTTTACCTCTCTATGATTTTGAAAACATAACAGGCTAATCAATGTACAGTGAGTACTGTATGCTGCTTGAGAGATTGTAAGAGACGTGAGATGTCTCACTGCACAAGAGTGCCACTTCCCTGTATCAATATTCAGTTGGATTTACCCTATATATCTATAGTGTAGATATAGCTGAAGTTGTGAAAATAATGTGGTTGATTTAGGAGAATAGAACATAATGTGTCTCACCAGACTATTGTACAAACATTCATGGCTGGCACCAGCTTCAGATTATGATTTAAAAAAAAACCTCTAATCACTGACTTCAAGTATACAGGTAGTCCTCAACTTAAGACCATAATTGTGCCTGGAAATTACTGTCATAAATTGTGATAATCGTAAAGTGGACTTGTAAGCAGCTGGACCTATTTTTACAACCTGTTTTGTAGCAGTCATTAGGGGAACATGGCAATCGTAAAGCAAATGCCATGGTTATTAAGCGAATGCCATGATCATTAAGTGAACACCATGGTCATTAAGCAAATCCATTGTTCGCTATGAGCTGTTTTTTTCTGGAAACCAGAAGTAGATGCTGGTTTCTGGCAAAAACATTGTAAATTACAATTACCTGACCATTGAACATTGCAAATGGCCGTAAATGTGGGCTGGTTGCTAAGTGCCTAAAATGTGGTCACATGACGGGGCAGCCATCGGAACTTTAGAATTGGATTGTAAGTACCTTTTGGGGGGGGTTGTTGTAATTTCAAATGCTTGCTAAGCTGCCAGATGTACTGTAAGTCGAGGACAAGCTATACTCTGGCTCTAAAATGAGAACATTACAAAATCTTCTTGTCAAACCCTTAGGTACTCCAAAGACAAATACTCCGAACTTATTTACCCAGGACAAAGCATTGCACATAGGAAGAAAGAGGAGAGTAAAGTACAAAATCTTTCTATGTCTCCTTCATACGTCTTTGCTCCTTGGGAATAGAGTGATTGGGTTCACACATTGTGCTAATCATTAAAGGTGGGTAAAAAAAACCATACTAGCTAGGATCACACAATGTGCTAAGTCAGAACCAAACAAGCCATATGATGGCTTAGGGCTTCTATCCTGCTATTACTGTTTAACTATAATAATGTTTCCTCTACAACATATTAAGTTTCCCACATAGGCAAATACATACAGGTGAACTATCTATCAGAAAACACCAGACACTTTCTCCTAATCATTGGTGATGTTGATTCATGATAAGCATTCATGACTGCAGGATCGCAATCTAAATGTACAGTGCAGAAATTATTACCATATTTAAGTAAATTCTGCAACAACATCCAAGGGGGAAATATGTTCACAGCCAAAGTGGTCTCCTACTTCCTCCATAAAAAGGAAAGAGTATATAATAAACAAGATAAGAGCACTCAGAAACATCATGGACTCTATTCTTACTCATTCACAACTGCAGAAAGTAAGAAAATTACCATGATAGAAAGATGCAACCTAAGCAAAAGGGATTGAAACATTTTTTTTTAAGTCCTGAGAAAAGAAGTAATATTTGGAAGTAGCTCTGGCAGATACCTCCCTGATTCACTGGAATATAAGAAAGAGGAGAAGGGAGCAGAGCCAGACTTGCGAGATTCTATTATTGTAGTAATAACCAATCTCAACAGCAGTAGTTCTAATCTTCCTGTGAAGTTGATTTCCTGATCTGATCCACCTAGTGGTGCTGACAATACCTGTATTTGTGCTGCTAATCATCCCTTCATGACCAAAGGCTGCTTCCCCAGGGGACTCATCCTCTTTTTTGCTTCATTGAAGCCATAATAGAAGTCTAGCCCATGTGGGTTACTAAAAGTAGTCCTCAACTTACAATGATTCATTTAGTGACCGTTTGAAGTTACAATGGCACTGGAAAAAAAAACTTTTGACCATTTTTCATACTTACAACATCCCCATGGTCAGGTGATCAAAATTTGGATGCTTGGCAACTGCATTGTATTTATGGATCATTGCAGTAACCCATTGTATTTATGATCATTGCAGTAATGTGATTACCTTTTGCAACCTTCTGACAAGCAAAATCAACGGGGAAGCCAGATTCACTTAACAAACCATGTTAGTAACTTAACAACTGTGGCAAGAAAGGTTGTAAAATGGGGCAACATTCACTTAACAAATGTCTCACTTAGCAATGGAAATTTTGGGCTCATTAGTCGTAAGTTGAGGGCTACTTGTATAGAATATCATTGAAAAATGAATGTTTTTCAGCCATCTGGTGATGAACTGGATTTTGCAATCCTCTTCAAGAACAGTTTGTCCCACAAGGCAAGGATAATTCCCATTCTGAAAGCTCATAAAACCTGACTATTTCAGAAGATCTTTGGGACTTGAGTCGCATAGATTTCCTAGTGCCAGAAATGATACAATGTTTTTTTCTATGATTAATTGAAATTATCAACTGTAATTACATAGCACATTTGTTTTGTTGCAAGCTATTGTTACTCAGTGGTGAAATCCAATTTTTTTTTACTACCGGTTCTGTGGGCGTGGCTTGGTGGGCGTGGTGTGGCTTGGTGGGCGTGGCTTGGTGGGCATGGCAGGGGAAGGATACTGCAAAATCCCCATTCCCTCCCCACTCCTGGGGGAAGGATACTGTAAAATCTCCATTCCCACCCCGCTCTGGGGCCAGCCAGAGGTGGTATTTGCCAGTTCACCGAACTACTCAAAATTTCTGCTACCGGTTCTCCAGAACCTGTCAGAACCTGCTGGATTTCACCCCTGTTGTTACTGTTGCATTAATTATAGCTTTTATTCACCACTTAGAGTCAGATGACTTAAAGTGGTCTAGAAACTCATTCATTCAATAATGTATGTTGAGAATTAGATTCGAAGGCAGGTACATAAGAGAGACACCTGAAAGAGGAAGAACAAGAAGGTATACTACAGTATGGTTAGACAAAATAGCAGGAAGAAACTGTTATGTAAACCACTGGGAATAGATAAACAAAAAGGATTTATTGGCCCTTGCAGAAATTAACCTCTGATGATTGATTCAAATACTCCTACGTGTATCTTCTTAATCTCCTTAAAAAAGAGCAACAAAGAGGAAGTTCCAGAACAGAAAGCCTTCCTTCATGTTTCTTCTAGTGTGGTCATCTATCTAATACCAGAATGAGGAAATGCTGAGGACAAATTTGCAAAGTTATTTGAATACACTGTTTTATAATTGTAGTTAAGGCTCTTGGCCTACAATATGATAAGATACAATATCCTTAAAAAATGCAACATCAAACTGTAAAAATCCAATCAAATTAGAAATAGGGCTGAGTTAATGCCTTGTATATTACTTTGCAGTTTACTTAACTTATCTCTATTTAAATATTTATACAGATGTTTAAAATATGGAGTGAAATTGAATGAAAACCACAGCCTGATATCACTGAAAAAACGGCTTTGTTTTCTCCTATCAAGCTTTGTCATTTCAATCCTAAAACATTTCATTAGGCTCAACTAAATGACTTATTCTTATTGTACTTGTACTTTCCCAGACTGTCTGGGATTCTCTCAAAGCCCTCCACTAATTCATAACTATTTTTGAAAATAACTTTTGTTTTTGAAAAAAATGTGCCATTTGCATGGACACTCAAAACTTTACATTTAGCCATCTTCAGTGCATGGGAAGTGAGAAAAACTACAGCACAGTGTGTTAGCAAAACAGACATGTTAAGAGAAATGAGACTACTGTATTTGTGGTTGGCTATTGAAAAACTCTGAACATTTTGCTATTTTTGAAGGGGGAGACTGTTTTATTTTTCTTTCCTTTCATTTTTTTCAGACACAGGACTGTGTCTTGGTCTGTGGTTTTCAAAAATGGAAACTCTACACACATCACTTTGTCCTCTTATTCAACATCCCCACTATCTGCACTCTCCAAGAGCACCTAGGAAACTCAGCACCTGTTTCTTGGAGATGACAGCAGTTTCTGCAAAGCAAAAGTGTTTGAGAACTGGCTCCTTCCCCTTCATTACCACGCAGAGGACACAGAGAAGGAAATTTGCTTCATGAGGAAGCAGGAGGGGTGAAATCCAGCAGGTTCTGACAGGTTCTGGAGAACCAGTAGCGGAAATTTTGAGTAGTTTGGAGAACCGGCAAATACCACCTCTGATTGGCCCCAGAGTGGGGGGGGAATGGAGATTTTGCAGTATCCTTCCCCTGCCATGCCCACCAAGCCATGCCCACCAAGCCACACCACGCCCACAGAACCGGTAGTAAAAAAATTTGGATTTCACCACTGGAGAAGGCTGGTGTCCATATTCTCTACAGATACTGTATAAGGATGCTCTTTTGTCGCTTCAGCCTGGAAGGGATCCTTAAGAAGGATAACACTCCAGACTTTCCTGTCTCCCCTCCCTCGGAGAGTTTCTCTCTCTTCTCCCAACACTCCACACATCCCACTATGCTTCCATGTGCTAAAGGCTAAAGCCCTTCCTGTCTCCAGAGGAACAGATTGCCTGCTTGCCAACCTGGCCACCCACTCTATGTGTCCCGGCTGAACAGGCCTACCTTCCTACACGCAGCCGGCGAAGGGCCCCAAAGGGAGAGGAAGGGAGGGGGGTGGGATATGGCAAGGCAAAGGGCCTTACAATAGCAGGATGTAAACAACAGCTCTCCCGTGCGAGAGCAGACCAGGGCGTCAGCCCAGACGGCAAAAGGAAACCAGCCGAGGCCATCCCCGCTTAAAAGTACCTGGCAGCGGCGCTTTTCCCTGGGGGACTCCGCGGAACATCCCAAGATCGATGCCACCACATCTGCCTTCCGGGGACAGGCCCTCTTCGGCAGGTCCTCTTCAGAAGGACGAGGCCCCCCTGGTCCCCCTCGCGTTCCTCTTCTTCCCGCCCCCGCGGATGGGCTCCGGAGTCATCGCCGGCCGTGCAGAGCCTCGCCAGCTCCCTGCCATCGGTCCTGCAGTTCGGGCCAGCGGCTTTGTTCCTCTTTTTATGCGCTTCCTGAAAGGTAGCAGCTAGTAGCCCAAAAGACGGCCGCGGCCCCACGCCGTGGAAAATATAGGCGCGCGCACACCTCGCACAATTACAGCCCCGGGACTCTCGGAGGGAAGCCTCTGCACAAGCCCGGGCGAGTGAGAACAAGTTCCCGCCGTTACGAAGGCTCCGGGATGAGGGACGGAATCCTCGCCGCAGGACAGTAAAGCCCCGTCCGTCAGAGGCAGCGGGGCAGCCGGGTCCCTCGCCCTCAGAGGGAGGAAGGGCCAGTTGGGAGAGGGGCTTTGGTCCTGCGCTCTCGCCACACTAGAACTAAGCGAAGTCCTGTCCAACCTGGCGCCCTCCAAAGCACGGCCAGCCCACAGGTCCCATGATCCACAGTTGGCGGGGCTGGTCACGATGCTACTTTAAAAAAAAAAATCCCAGCTTTCTTCCTGGAGCTCAAGGCGGCATAGACCATCATTTTCATTTTCTCCCCAGTCCTAGACCACCAATTTAAACAAATTCCTATTGGGAAGGCACACTTTCCTCCATCTGGGTCACTCAGGAGGGTCACTCGAGACCTTCTTGTTTACACGTGTCTCTAGTGGATTAACAATTTGGGATGAACACCCTTTGAATGGTGTGTGAGTAGGAATGGATTTCCAGAGGGGAAAAATTGCAGACTACAGGAACCAGGAGCACTACTCAGATGACCCTGAGGACACAGATAAACCTCCAAGTGCTTCAACTACCCTAAAGGATGCAGATTACCAGCTGTCTGCAAGGAATATAAATCTCATTCCCCACCATCCAGTCAGAGCTGAAGAAGCTTCTTGGATGAGAAGCGAAACGTCTTCAAAAGAAAAAACAAGAAAGTCCAGTTGCCTCCTGAAAAAGCACCTTTGTGGCAACTATGACCTGGATGACAGAATCTCTACAGACTTTTAATGGACTAACACTTTTATTTACTTACCCCCAGTTTGAATCTATAAGTCAAATTACAGACTTCCTTGCAATAGTTTCTAAAGGAACAGAGCTGTCTAGCAATTGCAGTGAAACGTGTGTGGCATCTTAGAGACCAACATGTCCAAATGTTTGTTCTGTGAGCAGCAAATCATTTTGTGAATGGCTATTCTGTTAATACTGTGACTGTCATTGTCTATGCATACAGTACTACTTTTGAAGTTCTCTTTGACGTCAGTCACTGTTTGCCATTTCCCACCCCACCCACATTCTGCATTACATTTTTGCATCTCAGCAAAGAAAGTTTCCCATAAATATCTGAGTCGTAAAGACTTTTTTGTGATAATTAAGGGTGTTTGCTCTCTTAAGAGCATGGAAGGCGGACCTCTTATTCTACCAATTTTATAAATAGGGAAACTGAATTGGAGAGATGGCCAACTCAAACTGATTCAATAATTGTGGCTGTCTCCCCATCTTCCAATATCAACATCAGCCAAAAACAATAGCCAAAACCAACCCACTCAAAATGCTATTATTCCCTCAGAGCTACTGTATATTTTCTAACTTCAGAAAAAGAAGTGGAAGAGCTAAAGGACAAAGACATATTTAGCTGTGTATTTTTAAATTAATACATAACTTTGGGGAAGGGAGAACTGGATGATGATATGCAGAAGCTGAAAAGGCATTCACCCTTTATTCACATGGTGCCAAACCAATTTTGAGGAAACCATCACAGTAATACAACATCTATGCTAGAACACTTTAAATATCCTCTGTGCAAGTTATTTCTGGAAAATGGGCCAAAAAATTTCAATGGTTGCAAAATGCAGCAGTTAGAATTCAACTAGGAACTAGTTCTACTTATCACATCAGTTTCACAATATAGTACTTTGGTTAGCTCACAATTTCTTTCTGAATTAAGTGTTGCGTGCTCTTTTTGTCCTCTTCAAATGCTTTATTCCCCCCCATCCTCTTTATTAATGTTAGGGATATTTGAAAGGTTGCCTTCACTCAATTAAATTGATGAAATAAATAAATAATATGTAGACTGCTTGTACATTTCACTTTTCAGTGCTCAGATGGGCCCTCGTTCTATGTCTTAATAACAATTATTCAGAATAATATCAGGTTATGGAATTTTTGTCTCCAAACAATTCCTTATTTAGAAGAAGTAATTTATTTCTATGATTTTCTGTTTGTCACGATTGCTACCCATTGGTTTGTTTTCTGGTTATTTTATGATTTTATGATTTCTGTTTTGTTGATTTTTATTGCCTTTGGAATATGCCATTCTTTGAGAGCTCTGTACTGGACTCAAAGATGGGAAATATACATGAAAGTGAAGCTTAAAAGCTTCCGCTGACTTTATCTTGCAACCTTCACATAATGAAAATAAATTAAAGTGACATATGTAGTAGGTTGTGACCCCTATAGTGAGTGCATCTCCAAGATTTCATAGGATGTTAGGTATACAGAAGAAAAATAGCATGTGCAGGAATCATGTGATATGCCAAAAATTCCATGAGGTATTGAAAAGCATACAGGAAAGAGATCAGGAAAAGCACAAGGAGAAGTAATTGGAGGAAAAAATACACTGGCTGCTTCCAGATAACATAATCTGAATGTCAAACCACAGAATTTTATAACCTGCATGTTCTTTCAATGGCAATGGGAAAATAATAACAGCTATTTTCATGCCCAGAAAATGTTCAGGCCTTTTACAGCCCTTCTTCAGACTTCATCAGCATAAACAAAATGGTCAGCAATAAATACCTGCTGATAGTCAGGCAATCTTTTGAGAAGATGATACTTATTTTTATCTCTGGAATCCCCAGACATAGGATTCACATATGTAAAACCTGAAATGCTATTTTTTTTTTATGTTCCTGGATGTTATATACAAAAGACCCTTGTCAAAATTTCCTGTCAAATGAATCTCCATACTTCCGCAAAAATAAATGCATGCTCTCTAGGTTTTTGGTAAGTACAGAGTAGAATATAAAGAAGCAGCATATTTAAAATATAAAATGTTTTTCTGATCTTTCCACCATAATATACAGCCATCACATCAACAATATCCCAAATAAGAATGAATAATCTGGGTGTTTACCCAAAGCTAAATTATAATTACACCAAATCTTCAATTCAAAACCCTCATGGGTATCAGCAGAAAGGCTGGTGGGGAGTAAATTACAAAATGTGGGTGAAGATGTGATCAGATAAATGCGATAATTTACAGGTAATCCTCAACTTACGACCATAATGGACCCTGCCCATTACAGTTGCAAGCCATGACGATTGTTGAACGAGGTGCCCATGTGATCGGCTCACTTAAGAACCTTCATTTCCCCAATGTGGTCATTAAGCAACCAGGTGGGTCATTAAGCAGAGCATGGGGTGTCTCTGGAGTGGGGGAGACCCTGATAGGCCTCAGGTCCACACTGCAACAGCTGTCCAGTTCTCACATGACCTGTGGGAGACATGGCATCAGGCAGCCTCTGGGGCTCCAGAGATCATGTTGGAGAAGGAGAGCAGACCATTCTGCCCCTCAGCCTCCCTATACAGTGGAGGCTGCGTGGCTCTGCTCCAGAAGTGGACACCATTTAGGAAGTGGCCCAAATTAACTGTGGCTGTTCTGAAATGGCATCTGCTTCTGGGATGAGGCTGTACAGTTTCCATTGTGCATTGTGTGCAGCGAAACACCTGCTTCCAGAAGGAGATCTATAATATTGAAAGGGTAAGTGACCAATTGGTGACGGGATGGGGAGGAAGGGGTAGGATTCTTGGGCGTGGGAGGCAAGACAGGTCTTACAGGGTGCTGCAGCAATCATAACGTAGGGTACAAGTTCTAAGTTCATTCAGTTCATTCATTCAGCTATCATAATTTCAAACTGTGGCTGAACAAGCAGTCATTAAGTCATGGATTACTTTCATATACTTGCATCAGACATATAGCAACATATATGTCATGATGTCACCATATATGTGTTATTTTTACAGCATCATAGCAGTTTTCTAAGGATATCACTGATCAGATAGAAACAGTAACTTCTGTAATATTCTGCAATGGCCACTGGCGCACAAGACTGTTTCAGGCTTGGTATCTCATGTCAGTTATATCTAATGATTTTTTTAAAAAAAGCTATTGACAGTATGTAGTGCACCAGAATTTGAGATTCTTACACCTAACTCTCCAGAGAAGTGATAATTACAAAACATCATGGTATCACACTGGCCCATTTTTTTAAAATTTGACATGCTCAAATATTGTTCCTTCTTTCAATTATATTCAGTGGTCTGTGGTAGTATCCTTGAGAGACAGGAGGAGGAAAAGCAGCAGCCAAGGCACTGGTCAGATAAGAGGCATCTCAGCTCACAGAAGGAAAGGTGGTATGAAAAGCATCTCAGAAGGGACCTTTCCTAGCTCCCTGGAAAGTAAAGGCAAGTGGAGAGAGATGTGCTTTCAAGTTTGCAAGATTATTGTTGTAACATTACAATGAAGATAGTGTTAGTATTCACGGTATCAGTTTACTACTTTGAAGGACTGATATACAGTACGTATATACATATAGAGATATGTGTGTAAATGGCTGGGTGTGCAAAACATTCTAGTATAAGATTAAATAGAATTGTGTAATTTGAAGTTTAATGCATTTGGAGAACTCTTTGTATCTTGTAGGAACCAAACGATCCTATGTGGGTGTTTTTTCCCCGTACAAACCAAGCCATCATATGGTCTGTTTGTATTGGATATAGCATGTTATATGAGTCCAGTAATTATGCTTTGTTAATCTGGTTTAGATGTTCTATGAATCCAGCTGTTTTGTATTAAAAAATGGTAAGTCTACCTTGCAGCCATAGCTTTGAGCATAATATAGCGAACATATATATCAATAATATATAATAATATATCTAACAGCATTACAGCATTGTTCCTAGGTCAGAGGGATGGAGTGCACGATTCTGTAATTATGGCACCTCATGCTACTTGATTAAAAAATAACAAGGGAATACATATACTCCAAACTAAGCTTCAGATCACTCTAGTGAACCTGAAAAAATGTGTCCTCTATATGATGTGACAGTTTTGCTTCTAGTCCATTGCTTTATTTGTAAGACACGTCATTCTTAGACTTCAAGGGAAGTAAAAGTGGACTGAAGATGACTCCATAGGAGTGGAGCTGAGGACTGCAGTGGAATGAGGAGCTGGGAAATGGATCGGCACCTTGGAATTCCTTTCTAGTGTAAGGAGAGGACCATGATTACCCATAAGTGCTCCATACAACAGCTCTCCAGTAGGATACCACAAGACAGTGATCTCTGGTGGATTTTAGAGTGCTGTCAACCAAGAGATCATTATCGTTACCAATGCTGCAGTTCAGAGCCTTTATGGGCACAGGTTCACATGTTTCCTTTCTTAATCTCTTCTGGAAATTGCTTGTTAATGACGTTTTGAATATTAAGTAAGGCAAGTTTTGTTATAGCAGGTGGGTTTCCTTCTATCCTTGACAAAAGAAGTCTAAGAACTTGAAAAAATTAAAAAAAAAATAAACAGCAAAAGGGTAACTACAACACTGGTTTTGAAAAGTTATAAATGGATTCAGGAAACAGACAAGCTTAAATATTATAATTAAAGGAAGAGAGACTCATTAATACAGAATGAAATAAAAATATCTGACTTTGGAAGAAATCAAGAATATTTGGAAACAATGTGCTCAGAAATTACTCTTAAGATTATCTGCTATTATAAAAATGGATTTAGAGGAGGTTATAGAAGAGGAACCGATTTTACCGAACAAAACAGAGGCTGAGGCTGATTTGAATATGGATCTAAAAGTGTATTTAAAAATGTTAAGTTGCAAGAATGATATGGAAAAAGATGCTACACTGGATTTACAAATGAAGCTGACTGATCTCTATAGAGGACACACAAATAATACATAAGAAGACTGACTTGGATAACTTTCTTATTTTGTATTTACAAAAGAGATATGCTAAACTTATGAAGGACTTTCTGAGAATCATAAAGAGAATCAATAAAGAGAATCATCTTTTGAGGTACTATTTAAAGAGGTTAAAGATCAAGATTCTTAAAGTAAATAGATTACAAAGTTTATTGATTTGATCAATACTAAAATACGTTGTTTCTGGTCTCTCTTAATGGCCTTTTATTTGACTAAGGGTAAGGCTTTAAAGACTTGTTTATAGATACTGTAAGAGATAGCATATGAGAAAAGATTTTTTTTGCTGTATTTTTAGACGAAGTGATAAGTTACTATGTTAAAAGTAAAATAAAGGAATAAAATTGATTTATTTGATTAAGATTAAAATATATATGTTATTTCTGGTAACTCTTAATGGACTTTTGCTGATTAGAACTGAATGATGAGGCTTTACAATGTGTTTATTGATAAGAGATATGTGAAGAAGAGAACTTTTGTTGAAATATCAAGGAAGGAAATAAATTATTGAAGTTGTTTGTACTTGTCTTGATGGAAGGGGAAATCACAAGTGTGTGCGTGCATGCGTGCATTCTTTACTATTTTTCTCCATGTCAATTTTACCAAAAGGCAAACAGAACAATATCAAATAAGACATTTTGAGCTATCCCGAACCATTCACACAAGCTATATTGATGTGTTCTAGTAATGCGTCAGCTTTAGCTTTTCATTTGGGCATAAGATGATTTTAACTGTGAAGGAATATGTTATGATCTCACTCTTTGTAAGTATTAAACTGTGTTCTTATAAGTAAATTGAAGGGCAGGATTTCCATTTCTAACTATAACAACCAATAGTTAAAAGACTGTAGCACTCTGAAATGTTTTGAAGTATCCCATGTTATCCCAGCAATTACTGATACAGAAACTGCAACTCCAGGTTTTCCTTAGAGAATAGGAAAAGGTTGAACATTGACGCAGCCTGGAAGAACTTTGGCTGATGAGACCATATGGTCATCCACTGTACACGGGGAAGGGATGAATGCAAAATGCCCATGCCTGAATCAACACTGCTAAGATGGTTAGAACAGAATGTTTCTGCCTTTATTAACACTGACAAGTACCATTTTTGATTTATTAAACAATAATAAAATTATTGTTTATCTGTATTCTTTTTAAAGACTGGATATTCATATCAGCCTAAAATCTTTGAACTTGGAGTCTTGAAGCTGGATCATTTCAACGCAGGACTAAAAAGCAGGCATCCTAGCAATTTATGTTTTGGAGATGCATGCTGTAGGACACTTTGAGATTTCATTTTTTTGTGTAGCCATCATACACAGTGATCATTCCTGAGAAAATAAATTCTTTTCTAATCCAGCCCTCTCTCAAGCCATCTTTCAAACAAACTCATTTAGGCTTCATGGGATTTGCAAATAGCCAGGCTGCAGTTACCTTATTACAGGTTATGTGATGTGACCATATACATCACAGAATCCAAGTCCAGACAGCCAAGTCAGCAGGCACATACTTCAGAATGTGTCATATCATTTCACCCAGGCAATCTTGTAGATTTTTGTACCAAGCCTCCCTGATCAACACAGCATCAAGTTACAGCCAGTGGTTAAAATGTAATAGCCAGATTGTTCCTTTGTTCAGTTATATACCTTCAAATAGAATAGAATAGAATAGAATTTTTTATTGGCCAAGTGTGATTGGACACACAAGGAATTTGTCTTGGTGCATATGCTCTCAGTGTACATAAAAGAAAAGATAAGTTTGTCAAGAATCATAAGGTACTGCATGGAATGCTGCATGGAAGAAGCAGTGCCCACCAGCTGGGAGGAGAAAGCACAGCCATATGCAGGGTAAGAGAGCATACTACTAAGCAAAGGGCAACTTGCTGAATGAAGAGGTGGAATTGGCAGGAAGAGAGCAGAACAGAGATGTGCACCATGTGTTGGTTCCTGCATGTGTTCAGTCTCTTCAAAAAGCCTCATCCAGCCAAAGGAAGAAGGAAGCATTAGCAAGTGAAAACCATCTGTCAGAGGAGAAGATGAAAAACATGGGGGCGACTACCTCAAATTATTCAGCAAACAAAACTGTCTGCAAGTGGGCTTAGGAAAACTTCCTGGCAGAACTGCGTTGGCCCTACCATGAGGAAGGGTAAGGGAGTTGCCTCACACAACAGATGAAGGCAAGTGTAGATGGGGCAGCAGAAGCTGTCACCTGGCCTTTCAGCTCTCTTGAAGGTCAGAACTACGTGTTCCATGTGGGCTGCTCTGCATCTGGTTTAAATAGCCTGGCTCTCTCAGTTTTCAAGTAAGAGAACACCGTCTTTGTGCTTTGTGTCAGGCAGTGTGATATACTGGGGCGGTTCTCCAGCATATACTGTACACTTGGGGTGGGCAACACTTTGGAATCATGTGCTAAAAGGTGCTTCAAGTGTGCAGGATCATGAATCTAGTACAGTCTGAAACTTATTAAAGAGATTCTGTGCAATCCCAGGAAAAGATGCATTTTGTTTAAGGAGTTGTAGACAAGCACTAAATATGTGATCTCACACCCTACAAAAAATGGTTTGATTTCAAATCCAGAGTGTTGCATTGTAACATACCCTATTATACAGTACTTCCCTCCACTTGACATCAGTCACTTATGCAGAACAAGAGAGGTCTTACTCATAGAGAGGAGATCAAAGTAAATTATAGTGAGTGCTAGTGAAGTAAAACTAACGAGACTGGTAATGCTGTACATGTTTCTATTGTATGTCAAACTCTTCTTGATCTACACAAAACCTATCAAGAAGAATATTTGTAGTTCAGGACTGAAATGAGGGTCCTTGGTGCTCTCTGAGCTTAGTCGTTCTCTTGCAGATGTTTCATTACCCAAACTAGGTAACATCATCAGTGACAGATGATGTTACCTAATTTGGGTAATGAAATGTCTGCAAGAAAACAACCAAGTACACAAAACCTGTAAAGAGTGGGCAGAAGAGACACTGTCCTGGAAACCAAGGCTGCTATATTCCTTTTCAAGAGGCCCAGAGCTTTCCCCATTTCTCTTTGAGTCTGAGGTAGTATATACTTTCCCTAAGTTGCCAAATTCCGTTGCTCCAGGTCCTGTTGGAACTATAGTAAGCTGAACCACCTTTAGCAAAGCTCAGACACTGAGAATACCTCCATATTTGCAGCAATGCCCACCTAATACTGTGGCACTGTGATTTTCCTTGGATCATACTTACTTTTCACCTCCCCCAAAAGTAAATCTCATTGTTTGGAAAGCACCAGTAAGTACCAGCTAGCATGGGAATGCTCCCCCTTAATTGGAAACATTATAATTAAACAGTGTTTGGTTTGTTTGTCTGCTGTTTTATGTTCTCTTTACAGGTATGTACAGCAAAAGCCATCTCTACTACCACATCCATTCCATTGAGCCTGGTGATCAAGTGTACCTTAAATCCTGGAAAAATGACCCCCTGCAACCTATGTTGAGTGGCTCCTACCAGGTGTTGCTCATTACCCACACAATGTTGAAACTTGATGGGACCAAGCCATGGATCCACTATACCAAGGTGAAGAAAACTACTACCCCAGAAGAATTCCACCCACCATCCACCCACCACAGGGTGTTATCCAGGATTGGACTATTCTATAGAAGGTATGATGTTTTTATTTAAAAAAAAAGATCAAAATATAAATGTTCTACGGAAAGCCTCTGGATAAAGTTGGCAATATTAACAACCATAGGGATTTCAATGTAGACTTTAAATTTAGGAGCCTGGAGGGAAACAGTTACTTCGGAACTGTTGAGGAAATGGGAAGGGTGACTAACAATACTGATTTTGGATATGTGTACATCTTCCATCAGAAGCCGGAAAGGGGGTGGTTTTAGAAGGTATATCCCTTGATAAAGAATGGGAAAACATTCACTTAACAATTAGGAATTGCTCATATTTATACAGAATTACCAAAGAACTATACCCAAAATGCCACTTGCATAGAAAAGCTGCCCTGAGGCAACTATTACAACCAAATTGTGTTAGCTCTGGGGACTCGTTGGGTAACTAAAGCAGGATTATGCTTTTCTCACCCAAAAAAGCGATCTAGCAACCAAAAGGCCCACCTATGTTGGAATTTATTCAAGGTATTCCTTAACAGGTAACATCACCCTAAAAGAGATATGGCATTGTTCATGTTTCTTACCCCATGTGAAATAAACTGTACTAAACTGACTTATGCAGCACATATCATGTTTTTACATTGTGAATTAGCCCATCAAGCAGTCCAAATTGACATCATTTAAAAGCCAGAGCCCCTTTTCTGGGACTTGGTTATCCAGGACTGTGGTTCTTGGGTAGGTGAATTAAAAATTCTACCTCCTGATTGGTATGGCAAATGCACTTGGGGTTTTGTGGTACCAAGTGTCACATTGATACCTGATATTATCATAATACATCCAGGAAGTGTAGGGATCAAAGACTGTTTTAAGAAGAAACAGCCCTAAGAAACCCCAAGAAATTCCAGATGCCTTTTGGAAAATCACCTTGGGGACAATCATGACCTAGATGATTGAGAATCTCCATAGACATTTTGCCCTAATAAACTCATCTCATCGTATCCAAATAGGAAAAACCATTGGCCGAGGACTAATACCCTTTATGGATGTCACATTAAATTACAGAAATATTTTAGCATTAGGAAACATATTTAGCATGTTCAACAGAACCATCACAGCACTAATGGATCTAAATGAGGAGCAGGCACGAATTTATCAGATGGTACTTCCAAACAGGCAAGCTTTAGACATTGTTTTTGCTGCTAAGGGGGCAGTATGTGCCATTCTGCATACTCACTATTGCACATATATTAATAACTCTCTGGCTGACATCAACAGAACCATACATGAAATGGAGGAGTTGATGAAAAATAACTCAGTATCTGGGACATCTGGCTCATCAGATGTTTACTTTTGGAATTGACTGACATCTTGGCTTCCTAGCTTTGGCTGGCTAAAATCCTTATTTTCCTTTCTAGTTTTCACTGTATGCTTTGGGATAGCTAGCTGCTGTTGTATTTAATATTCATCTTTGATAACCACCAGCTTGAAGTCCTGTCTGATTCAGAAGACAGAAGCTAGAGTAATGGTACTGAACTTTTTCACTACTAAATATGATCCAAATTACTTTCTGGCCTTACAACAATCATCACCAGGGGTTGCCACAAAAAAGAGGGAGTCAACTTATTTTCCAAAGCACCTGAAGGCAGGACAAGAAGCACTGGATGGAAACTAATCAAGAAGGGGAGCTACCCAAAACTAAGGAGAAATTTCCTGACAGTTAGAACAATTAATCAGTGGAACAACTTGCCTCCAGAAGTTGTGGTTGCTCCAAC
The DNA here is from genome assembly GCA_003457575.1 of Thermophis baileyi. Taxonomy (NCBI): domain Eukaryota; kingdom Metazoa; phylum Chordata; class Lepidosauria; order Squamata; family Dipsadidae; genus Thermophis; species Thermophis baileyi. The sequence continues at coordinate 4,328,762 of QLTV01001682.1, forward strand.
ACTGGAGATTTTTTAAGAGAGATTGGATAACCATTTGTCTGAAATGGTATAGGGTATCCTGCCTGAGCAGGGTTGGACTACAAGACCTCCAAGGTCCCTTCCAACTCTGTTATTCTGTTTTGTTATCACCTGAGATGTATGACTCCATGGGAAAGGGAGAGTGGCAAATGATATGATAGCCTATTCGTCTACATTTAAGACAGGATATTCCCTCAAGTTTGCTACAGCCAGCTTGTCAGAAAGAGAGGGAGGGGAGAGCACACAAATCTCAGGGAAACAACAACAAATTGTAGATTAGAGTTATAAAATGTGATTTTTTTTCTTTTTATGACCCTGTGATCCTTGTATCGTGATGGGAGTCAGGAGAGAGACTGAATAGAGCTGAGTGTTTACTGGCTGGATGCCCTTCCTGTCACCTACACGGAGTTTACAGCAGACATGTTCTCTTTGCGCCCTGATAGAGAAACATCTGTCTGCTGCCTCGGATTGAACTCTCAACCTTCTGAGTGGGAGGTGAGCGTCTTCACCTCTAGGCCACCACGTCCCTCAGAGTTATAAAAGGTGATAAGTAGTAAAAAAATAAATGAAAATAAAAATTGCAAGGAAACTGTTAAACCAACAGGACATGAAACCTGAGAAAAGTGTCAGAATAATGGGACATTTTCCATGGATAGAAATAAACAGAAAACAAGGTAATTGCAGATCCCTACCAACTCCTATGGTGGGAGTGGAAAGGCAGTAAGAGATCTAATGATTTATGACTGTATATTCCTTTAAGGGAATTTGTTCTGTACTGTATAAAAGGAACTCAGATTTTAGTGGGCAACATGCTTGATTTGGAATGTATTCCCAAGTATCAATTATTCTGTGCAGAATAAAGCTCCGCAAAGATTTTTTTATGTTTGGTGTAACTCAGTTGGGCAGAGCACACCAGGCTAAGAACCTCCAGCATTCCTGGGACAGCACTAGGAAGGCTGATTAAAATGATTGAAAGGGCTGATAGATTCAGAGGAAAGGATGAGCTAGAAAAACTATTAATCAACTTATACCCATACTCTGCTCCGCTTGGCTACCCATCTGGGACCCAGACAATGTGCTTTTGCAGCTCATCTCTCAGTCCATAAATAAAATGCCATAAGTTTCACTGTGGTCAAAATGGGACTCCGGAAGGACACAAAGAGCGCCAACGGCAGCAGCAGAGGTTGGTCCCAGCAGAAGCACCACATCGTGGTCATACCTATACAAAAAGTATGCTGACCCAATCAATAACAGAAAAGTACAGACACATATACTGTAACAGCATCAACACAGCCTCAGAACTAATAAGCACAACAATAAAAAGAAAAAGGGTCCTTGTAGTCTCCCCATCCTATCTCTTTGTCATACGTAGTTTATTGTTAGCATACCATCCTCAAGAGAATTTAAAAATCTGTAAGCCATTGAATATGAAAGAAAGCACAATGCGATAGCAAACCATGTCCAAAATGAGAAAGGAAATAGAAGTACATTGTGGTTTGTAAATATAGTTTCTTCCAATTCAATACAGTTGGCAGAGTTTTTTGAGTTTGGAGTAAGTTTTATTTTGATTTGGTTTTGGAGCGTGGAAGATTTTTTTGCCCAGTTTTCAGAAATTTTATCTGGCTAAACCTGTGGTCTTTCTTGTAAATTAGGACAGCGTTTTCCCATTCTCAAAAAAGAAGAAATGCACTGGCAAAACAAAACAAAAAAGTGATAAAAAGAAACCATATATTTTGATATACACAATATGCATGTGTTAATTTATACCTAGCTGAAATAGGGGGATCTTCACAGCAAATTATTGATAAATTGATAAATACAGATAAATTGAATGTGTAAGATTAGATCTGTGTTTCTCAACCTTGGCAACTTTAAGCTGTGTGAATTTCAACTTCCAGAATTCCCCAGCCAGCATGTCCACACACCTTAAAGCAGTCAAAGTTGAAAAACACTGGATTGGATATAAGTAACATCTCATTTCATCGCATAGTATTTCATTCTATTCCTTAATAAATGTCTTCGCTGTTTTGCTTTTTCTATGTCATCAAGGTTGCAGTCCTAAATAAGAAAAAAAAATTCACTGAATTCAAGAAAATGTATTCAGGATCATATTGTAACAGAGATGCATAGCTAACAGATGCTAAAATGAAGTAGCAAGCTGTCTGCACTGGAAAAACACCAGCTCTGGAGAATAACTGAATCCTAAACATTTCCATAAGTCTGGAAAAGGAATTGGACTCAGTAAGGATGAATTCCAGATGGTTCAGGGAGGGCTTGTTGCCAGTTTGAGAGAAACTGAGGCAGCGTTGGTGGTAGAGTTGCTGGAGTCCAAAAAACACAAATGGGATTCTGTTGCTATGCAGGTTTTGGGGAGCTAAGGAGCTGCTCTGGTTGCACAAGTGAACTTCCTAGTATATAAATAAGATTAATATAGCAGTGGTTCTCAACCTTCCTAATGCCGCGATCCCCACCCCGCCACCACGACCCCCGCCCCCTCCCCGCACGTGCACGTTGCCAGGCAAAAAGCGATGAGATGACAAAGGGGGCGTGGCACCAAGATGGCGGGCTAGCGCGCATTCGAGGGCCGCCCGTGCGTCGCACCGTCCCTGGGTACTCATATGTGGACGGATAGAGGAGCGGTGTCTCGGTTCCTAAGACCATCAGAAATATGTGTTTTCCGATGGTCTTAGGCGACCCCTGTGAAAGGGTCGTTCGACCCCCGAAGGGGTCACGAGCCACAGGTTGAGAATCGCTGTAATATAGGGATGTGTTGAGAGGGGCGAGTATTGTCTTTATGATCTTTCAGAAAGGAAACAAGGACTCCCATTAATTCCTAACAGTCAAAGTGTTGGAGAGAGTTTTACAAATCACATAAAGACCAGCCCATTGTAGGAAATATAGAGACAAAGCAGTGCTTGCAACAGATAGCTATTCCATCTTTGCTTGAAAACTTCTAGCCAGGGAGAGCTCACTATACCTCTAAGAAATTGGTTTTCTTATTCTGAACTATGGTTGTAACATAAATTTGATTGGTCAAATGATTGATTGAATGATTGAGCTGCTCTTGCCATCTATACATGTAGCCTCTTGTAGATGTAATCCTGTCTTGCAGAACTGCAGAAAATAAGTCATTGCCCTCTTTTACATGATGGATTTGGAGGTATATTAAGTGCTGAAAACATAGTTGAAATGAGAAGAGAAAAATCTTCTTACTGTTTCCTGACCCGTTGCTAATAATAATAATAATAATAATAATAATAATAATAATAATAATAATAATAATAATAATAATAATAATAATAATAATAATAATAATAATGATGATGATGATGATGATGATGATGATGATGATGATGATACCCATTGTCATCGGGGCACTTGGTACCATGTCCAAGAATTTCACAAAACACATCAAGAAATTGCAGCTTCCTGCAATAACACCAGCGGAACTGCAAAAGACTGCGCTACTCGGAACATCATATATTTTAAGAAGATACTTGGTTGATACCTAGGACGCTGGCAGCAACCCGTATCAACCATTAGCACCAGGCAGTGGTATTTGTGACACTTTTAATTGTTCAGTTGACTGAGTTTCATGTTTAATGAATAAAAGAGATAATAATAATAATATTTCGAAGGATGCTTCCAAGCACAGAATTACACTTTATATTGTCCATTCTGTCCATAGGGCACTAAAATTTATGAAGAATGATTGCTCCTGGCTATGATTATTCAGTGATCTGGAAAAGGCACCGTACATTGGCTCACAATGTATTCTTCTGTTTATTTCTACTTCATGTTCTTCAGAGCTAAGGGCCAAACCACGTTTTACATATAGCGATTTTCCCTGCTGTTTTTGTATTTTTTTATTTTAAATGAAAGCAGCCTTCTGAGACTACAAATTTAACACTTTTTCTCCCAGGCTATTAAACTTCTTTTCTATGCACAGAAAAGTAAAAGGGGAGATTTTGAGAGGACCAAAGTGCAGAAAATATCCTCTCTTGTCACCATTATTTCACCTTGTGAATGGTATGCATGTGTGTGTTTAACTCAAAAGTGAGTTTCAAGCAACTGATGTTCAGGAGCATTTTCAGAGCTAGTTTTGAAAGATGGTATATAGAGTGATGATCTGGAAAGCATTGATTCAAGGGAAAGGGAGATGGAGAATAAGGCAAGGCAAGGCAGGAAGGCAGGAAGGAAAGAAGGAAAGAAGAAAAGAGAAGGGAAGAAAAAGAAAAGAAATAGGATAGGTTAAAAAGAGAAAGGAAAAGGAAGATAGATAGGAAAAGGAAAATAACTCAGGGAAAGAAATGGAGAATGAAATGATGAGTATAAATGCCAAGGAACAAGGAATAGAAAGTAAAAAGAAGTTTGTTTCTAAAAAAAAGCTTGTGTTAAAAAAGAAGAAAACTGCAGAAAAATTAAGGAGAGATGAAGAATGAGTTGGAAAAGAATAACATTAGGCACAGGTAAGAGTTGGCCTAAACAGTTGGTTTTGCAAGTCACAGAATAAATAATTGTTTATGAATTATTGCTATTATTATTATTGAGATATTATCTTATACCATAATAAAAATTTCATTAGCATGGAACACTGTGTCTTGACTGATGGAAAAGAATGCCTACCTTAGATAGCAAAATGTTTTATGTGACCGACCCTAAATATGAAAGAAGTTTATAAAAGAATAAGGAAAGGGTTTTAGCTCTATATCTTGGAGATGTAGATACAACATACATATGATGAAAGGGAGAGAAATCTGTTCATTTGGGAAGTTTGTGGGTTCAGCTTTCATACTGCCAGGGGAGGTTTGGTAGTTTGATTTGACCATGTAACTTATTTACCCAGAATATCTCCTTTTACAAGATTATTCCTTTATTTCAGTTTTTAGCTGCCAAGTCCTTATAAGACAGCTTTCACTGTAGGAACATAAAATTACAAAAAATAACAAATCAGCAAAAAGCATAAAAGTGTATGAGAGGCAGGGCAAACATAGCTTTAAAAGTTATTAAAGAATAATAAAATAATAAAGTGGGAGCAGAACAGCAAGTATCCTACTCCAACAATGTCATAAAACAGACAAAATAACACAAGTTAACAGCACAGTCCTATGATTTCTATTAAAATGTAAAATCATATTATTCAGTTGGTCTTTAGATGTAGAAGTGTAGCTTGTTTTGAGGTTATGCACTTTGACTCTGATACCATTTCAAAATTGTTGGACCAGCTCCAACCTGATAGCCACTAGATATGTTGAACTATTTCATATAATTCTCAGTTCAAGGTCATACATCCAATTTTAGGAATTGTAAACTGAGACAGCTGGAAAGTTTGCAGTTGCAAAAGACATTATCTTATTGTCTTTCCTGGATACTATTGATGTGCTGCCCACCATTATATGGAGAAAATATACCAAATGAATTAAAAAGAGGAAAACAAGGGGATATCTCAATTAAATATGTTTTTGCTCCCTAATATATTTAATTTTAGATCAATCTTTGAGCTGGCATAATAAAAAATAAGAGGTCAGGCCTTGCCATAATTGAATCTCAGTTCAACTTTTTTTAGTTTTATGAAATCCATCCACTGCAACCCCTACTCTATGCTTCTAATTTTGTAATGTGCACATAAATGACAATCCTGTAATTGTCATTAATCTGCACATTACAAAGGGGCCTTGAGAAAGCTTTGTTTCAAAGAATGGCATATATTTTAAAAAATGTAATATAAAGGAACATGGAATTGGACTGAGAAGCCTTAGTCCGGATTGATTTTTTAACTACCTTCCACAAGGTAGTTCTGGAACTTCTGGAACCAGGTACACGAACATGAAACCTTCTTCATTCTAAACACAGCAGTTTCTGCAAAGGTTGATGCCAATAAACCTTGTAAATCCACTCTTACTAAGAGCTTTGGCTCTGGAAGTGCTAAATATAACCTGTGCATTCAACCCACACTCCACCCGCCTGAGACACCTCCACACACCACAGTCTATCTATTTCTGGAAGAAACATTTAATTCCACCAACTTTATGTATCAGAGGTGTTCTTTTTAAAGCCTTTATGCCATCCACCCCTTTTGCTAGCTGCTGATGCAGAACAGGAATAAATGAAGGTGGAACAGACAGAGGAGAGGCTCAACAAGTATTGTCCTTTCTTCTAGATAAGGGTCTTAAATTGTTCTCCCTCAGTCATGGCATTTGATAGGAAACCCATACGCACAGTGGAGTGGAGGTGTAGGGGGGAGTGCAAGGTGATGGGATGGCAGGGGCGGCAGAGGGCATGGCGGTCAGAAGGGCAGAGATGGGGAAGATAGCACCCTATATTGACATGCACCCTGGAGTTGTAAATATGGGTGGGTTGCCAAGTGCCCAAATATTGATATCATGCAACAGCTGTAACTTCAGGTACTTTGCCTACCTACCATTCATTCAGTGGAGTCTCTAAATGAATGGTCATTAAACAAGGATTACTTGTATATCTAGTTAACTTGTAGATAACTATATCTATAGTTATAGTTGTGCCTATGAGCATATTAATGAACGCCACAGACATTAAGTGAACCAATGGTTTGCTACGGGGGGTGGTTTTGCCAAAAATCAGAAATAAATGCCAGTTTTTGGCCATCGTAAAATGTGGTCATGTGACCATAGAACACTACAAAAAGCTATAATTGTTGCCAGGCACCCAACGTGCGATGATGTGATGTTGGGGGCAATAATCAGAACTTCAAATCCAGGTCATAAGTACCCCCCAGGTAGGTCGGTTGGAACTTCAAATGGCCATTAAGCAACCAGTCATAAGTCAAGAACTACCTGTAATGTTTGTAAGAAATCCATTCCTTGATCTAAACATTTCAAAATACATTGAATTAATCATAGGTAAAGGTAAAGGTTCCCCTCATACATATGTGCTAGTCGTTCCTGACTCTAGGGGGTGGTGCTCATCTCCGTTTCAAAGCCAAAAAGCCAGCGCTGTCTGAAGACATCTCTGTGGTCATGTAGCCGGCATGACTAAACGCCAAAGGCGCACGGAACGCTGTTACCTTCCCACCAAAGGTGGTCCCTATTTTTCTACTTGCATTTTTTACGTGCTTTCGAACTGCTAGGTTGGCAGAAGCTGGGACAAGTAACGGGTGCTCACTCCATTACGCGGCACTAGGGATTTGAACCGCTGAACTGCCGACCTTTCGATTGACAAGCTCAGCGTCTTAGCCACTGAGCCCACGGCGTCCCTTTGAATTAATCATAGAATAGTCCAACCCAGAACTGAGGGGAGAGTAAAGTCGAGTGCATATCCTTCCAACTTTTACAAAGTACAATCTAACTAAAAAGTTATCTGGTCCAATCCTTGCTTAATTATAAAGTGAGGGGCCTTGGAGTTGCTCATTAAGATGTATCAACTGTATTGCAAAAAGAGCAAGTGTACGATCGGGTTGGCCAGAGGCATTGTTGTAGCAGCCTGATAATTGAATCTTATTGCTACATTTCTGTTTAGAGTAATTATTTCTAAATTTGTATCTGATACATTAATGTATGTTTGTAAAATGTGTATATATGTGATCTTGTGAGGTAGTCCAGACAGAAAGCATGCCCAGATGATCTAATCAGAAATGTTTGCCATGCCTACATTCCTTCTGTAAGCTAAGATGCCTCATACCCTACTTTTCCCTGGCTGTGGCTCTTTTCCTGACTCCAAGGTCATTCCTACTTTCCATTATAGAATATATACAGTAAATGTTCAGCTGATGAGTAAATAACTATTGAGCAGGGAAGACTGGGGGCATCCTAATAAGAACCAGTCAAGAATCCGATGATGGTAGTATTCAGGGATGGGACCACAACAATATACTTAGGGAATTCTTACAACATGCTTAACTAGGTTCAGGTGGGGATTGTTTCTGAATAATAAGAGTTGTTGAACTTGAAGTTTATTAATCCTTACTTTTCCTGTGCTCAACATTAAGTCTAGAGAGGCTATATGAAAAATGAAGTTGTGTTGTTTTTTTCACTCCCTTTAGCCATATGAGAAGGAGGGTAAAATGTGAACAGAAATTAGTCTGAATTGGCCAAAATCCCTCTCACCCCAGCCCACCCAACCCCCAATTTGCCCATGATAGGGTAGCCAATTGTCCTTCTATGAATGTTTTCTGGACTGGATTGCAATAATAATAATATGGATCAGGAAGTGATAGCCTGCCTGTAGTGGCTGGGAGGACTGTAAATATGGTCCCCTACTATGCAGAGTTATGTGTGTGTCTACTCAATGGAACTCAAATGAAGATTTCAGCATATTGTAATTTGTCGCCATTATGCATATATTTTTGATGGAACCTGATTTTTCTGATAGCTGCACACAGGAAGTACACCAAAAGTCTAGCTCACAGACAGCTGCTCAACATCTTGTCTCTTGTCTCTTTTTCATTTTCCTCATCTGATTGTAGGTCAGATATTGACAAAAATGCTAATCTTTCCTATATTCTGGTTTGAAAGGTGATTGTTTCCCATGTATTAACATGTGTTAATAATAGATACCCCACCATGGACCAACACATTGTATTCTTAGAGTATTATAAAGGGGGGCTTAGCACCCCCAGATATTGTACGTCTTTTTTGCATTATAGAAAAAAGTGTTTGTATCTATTCTTAATTGCTTAAGAAACAAAGTTTGAACATTTTGTCCTGACTGACAACTCAGTGAGTCATTCTCAACAGCTATCGCTGCATTAATTATAACTAGAAATGGCAAGGCATGGAGGATATCAGCGTGTTAGATGTTTTCTGGGTTACAAGCAGACACACATAAAGTCTGTTACCGATCCAGATCAGAGCAAACCAAGGGTGCGATGGTGTGGGCAGAAGAACATGAAAAGAATCTTTGGCCAGAGAGGAAAAAAAGAAGAGGAAGCCAGTGTCCCACAATACAAATAAGAGTCTGGAACCAATCCTATAGTTTGTATTGTACTGCACCTCTCTTCCATAGAATTTTGAATAATCATCATCAGCTGATGTACTCAGAATATGTAGCCTGTGACAATGCTATGAAAAATAAGCCTACTCTCTTTTCGTATTAATCCTTGATAATCTATTGTTCTGCATAATAATCAGGCTAGAATGCCTTTACAGCTTCAGAGTCTCAGTGAGCAATTTTCTTATAGGAAGGATTTTATGGCATTTCATCTCTCCCTGGTTTTAAAATATTTTCCTCTGTGCAACTGCATATTCCAAAAAGGTTGTTTCAGGCTGATTAATGAGGGTTAATGACCAGGGAATCTGAACCACATTTCTACAAAGGATCACAGCTCCCTTCTTCTTTCGCTGCTTCAATCTTAGCATCTTAAACCAGCGCTTAGGATAGCAATTCTTTTAGGGGCCCCAATACAGACACGGGGAGTCTGGCTGAAGCTTCTCAACACTCTTTGCACAACTGGCATGTTTCTGAGTGTAACGTGGCTCAAATGTATTTATTGATAGAATATAAATCTTAGCTGGACAGCAACATTCAAAGCAAAGTAATCAGTGCTGAAACAATCTAAACAATTAAACCCCCCCCCCCAAACTGAAACAGGGCAGCAGATAATTAAAATGCCAAGTTAATAAAAAGCCCGGCTGAACAAATGGCTTTTGCTTAACATCCTGAAAATCTGAAGGCGGTTTTCAAGAATGAATGCCTGATCAAACGCCTCAGTTACCTTAGCATTCATCCTACCTATAGAAAAGGCTCAGGCTGGTCTCGGGTCTAAGTGCAGAAAATCAGATCCGAGTTCAAGATGCATGTACATTTGCTAAATGAAGGAAATAAGGGGAATCTGCCCCGCAGGAAGTTCCAATGTCAGTATAGCAACCTTATTTTCTGTGTAAAATGTACAACCAGACCAGATTTTCAGAACAGAGAATTGCTCTCTCTGTATCAATCTCCCCAGCCGAATTGGAAGTTATTAATAGCTAAAATAGCTATATGATAATAACCACAGAGAGTTGGTAGCGCAATGCAAGATGGAAAAAAAAATTTGTACCACTCTTTCTGAAGTAGATTTAAGTTGTTTAAATGTAAGTATGTGTGCATATTTTTTAAATCACAGTAAAGCAAAGAAGCTTGGCGTTCTTTTTAGCTTTCCTGATGAGGAATACAGAGACACTCAAAAAGTGTTCACATTTTCACCTGCAGAAACTCAAGATGCAGTTTTGTAAGCCACAGGAACGGATTGCTCTATATCAGGAGAAATGAGGCTGTTTCATTTCCCCAGACTTCACATCACACTTTGGACTCTTCTCACTTGATCACTCCAATTTACTATGTTGGTATAAAATGTGCAGGTGGGTTTTCTACAGTATGTGCTTCCTTGTCCTTCATACAATATAAGTGGATACTAGTATTGTCAACATTTTACATAAAAACTGCAAACGCATAAACAGTTCCCTATCCTGGGCCAAGAAATAAAGTGCTTTGCTGGAGATGAGACAAATATGAGTGCAGGGCAATCCCTGGCTCAGACACAAATCAGCGCCAGCAGCCTTATCGCCCAAGAGTCAAAAGCTCCGTGTTCAGCTGTATGTAAATCCAGACTGGACACGAATGGCTGCAGGTGGTTTTTGCTTGTTCAGTCAACCTCCCTCCTCCCTACCTCATTGTATCCCCAGTTTCCTATTTACTAAACTCCAGAAGTTTTACTATCCTTTTTATGACTTAACCGTGGAAGAGATGCTTGACACAAAACTAAGGAACAGATTGTATGGCTGGAGGCTGTTATCTTGATTTAGCCAACCGGTAGTGTACTCACCAAGGTTCTCACTTAGCGTGTGTGTGTGTGTGTGTGTGTGTGTGTGTGTGTGTGTGTGTGTGTGTGTGTGTG
>QLTV01001682.1:4339913-4481333 GCA_003457575.1 Thermophis baileyi
AACAACAAAATAAAAAAACAAAAAAAAAGCAAAGAAAGAACGGTAAAGAAAAAAAAGGAAAGGAAAGGAAGGAAAGGAAAGGAAAGGAAAGGAAAGGAAGAAGGAAAAGAAAGGAAAGAAGGAAGGAACGAAGGACTGTTTTAATGTTAGGACCGACCCTGATCACTGTGCAGCAGCTTACCTGTAGGAGACCTGCTTCCTGATAGCCAAGTGCAGGAATTGGTCGTCCATCCCCGAGGACGGACCTGCTGCAGCTTCGGAGGGTTTCAAGGTGGGCCCCAGACTTGACGGCAGAGATTTCCCAGCTCCCAGGACCCTCCATTCGTCTCTGGCCAGCCTGCGCAGGGGTGTTTTTATCTCTTTGGCTGCCGCTGCGCCGGTTTCAGCAGCATCCCAGCCGCTCAGATTCCGGGGCGCTTCAGCCATTCTCTTCGAGCGGCTCTTTTTGCGCTCGGGTTCTACCGCCCCCCCCCCCCGCCGGCTCGCTCGGGGGCTCCGGTTGATCTCGGACGCTTTGGGGCAGGTGGATCGGATTTATTTTTTTTCCCCCTTTCAGGAGGGAAGCAAGCAGCCCGACGTGTGGCAGCCTTTTGGGGAATCCACTCTTTGGGGAATCCAAGTTGCGGGGACGGCGGGGGTGAAATCCCAAAAACTTAGTTAAGATGGAATAAGCGCCCAGCGCGTCTCCGGCGCTCTGGAAGAAGGAAGAAGTTTTAGTCCGAGAAGGAATTGGGATGGGAGGCGCGGAGAGGAAAACCCGATCTCGAAGCGAGAAAAGCAGCTGCGTCTCCTCTGCCGGCGGTGGGGCAAGAGGCGAGCGCAGGTGGCTTGGCGGCTCCGGTCCAAACGTTCGGCTCCCAAGTCCGGAGCCTCCAGGTAACCTCAGCAGAAGAGCCAAAGCGGAAGAAGCGAAGCGCCGGATCCTGCAGCTCCGGAGACCAGAAGAGGGAGGGAGGGAGGGCTCAGCAGAAGAGCCAAAGCGGAAGAAGCGAAGCGCCGGATCCTGCAGCTCCGGAGACCAGAAGAGGGAGGCAGGGAGGGAGATGGAGGGAGAGGGAGAGGGAGAGAGAGAGAGAGAGAGAGAGAGAGAAAGAGAGAGCGAGAGAGAGAGAGAGAGAGAGAGAGAGAGAGAGAGAGAGGTGGGGGGGGGCGTCGCTGTGTTCACGCTACCCAAGACTGCAGTGTCACCTCAGAGACACGCGGAAACGGGTTCTTAACCCTTGCCAAACCAGCAATAGGAGAAGGGAAGCCTGGAAGAAAGTAAGTTTGGGGCTCAAGAGATAACCCCCCCACACACACACACACACCCGATCCAGGACAGGTCGGCCAAAATCAGAACAGCGCGGGCAACGGTTTTGCCGGCTGCACTCTATGGAAGTCTGTAGAGATTCTCAGTCATCCAGGACATGGTTGTCCCAAAGGTGCTTTTTCAGGAGGCAACTGGACTGTCTTGTTTTTTCTTTTTCTTTTGAAGAGTTTCGCTTTTCATCCAAGACGTTTCTTCAGCTCCGAAGAAGGTTCTTGCTGAAGACGAGCTGAAGAAGCTTCTTGGATGAGAAGGGAAACGTCTTCAAAAGGAAAAACAAAAAAACAAAACAAGAAAGTCCAGTTGCCTCCTGAAAAAGCACCTTTGGGAAAAAGCACTCTATGGAAGCAAAAGTTGGACTTGGAAGAAGCAGGACAGAAAGAGTATGGGCACTTTTGAATGTTGAAAGACCTCTGAAAATACCTCGGTCAGCCAAGGAAGCCAACTGATGGATCATGGAGCAAATCAAGCCATAGTTTTCACTTGAGGCACAAATAACCAGGCTGAAATTAATGTACTTTGGACATCCCAAAGGTGCTTTTTCAAGAGGCAACTGGACTTTCTGGTTTTTCTTTGAAGACGTTTAGCTTCTCATCCAAGAAGCTTCTTCAGTTCTGACTGGATGGTGGGGAATGAAAGGATTTATACTCCTTGAAGGCAGCTGGTCATTTGCATTCTTTTAGCGAGTGGAGTGGTTAAGAGAACAGCCCTCTCTCAACAGAGGAGGAGGGATACCACATCATCTATCTCCAATCTATAACACAGCCCTTTCAACAGTTCCAAGAAGACTCCACAGTCCACACCCATTTGCACCATTCTGAGGACACAGATAAACCTCCAGGTGATCTTAACGACTCACTAAAAGAATGCAAATGACCAGCTGTCTGCAAGGAGTATAAATCCTGAAGAAGCTTCTTGGATGAGAAGGGAAGAACGAAAGAACAAAAACCCAGAAGGTCCAGTTGCCTCTTGAAAAAAGCACCTTTGGGACAACCATGACCTGGATGACTGAGAATCTCCATAGACATCTACTTTGGACATATTATGTGAACACCTAACTCTTTGGAGAAGGTTGTAATGCTAGAAAGCGTATAAGGAAAGAGAAGAGGATAATTAGCTGCAAGGTGAATGGACTAAATTACAATAGCAATAGATGCACCATTGGAAATCTCTGATGAGCCAGGTTGGGGACAGATTGTCTTGGGGAAAATCTGTCTACCGGTACATTGTCCCTAAAAGTCACTAAAGACCTGATGGCACATCAGCCAGTCAGACGCGAAATCCAGTTGCCCAGCAACATGGTGCAAAAGACAGCTGCTGAATGTATTGGATCTAGGAAGAGGAGTTGCTTGGAGGACCACGACTGCTGGCCAAGAGTGGGTGGTCATTCGGTTTTCATAATTGCTACAAAACAGAGACTCTCAAAGCCTTGTCCAGTTCTTCTCCCAGTGATTTACCAGCAGACATTTTATTTCTACTATTGTCACATCTTTGACAGATGTGATATCTTCCACATTAATCTCCCAATCTGGAAAGACTAAGGTGGAGAAGACAAAACTGACAGTTCCACTATTGATCTGGAATGGTTTGACATCCCCCCCCCCCATTTGCTCATTCTCAAGGGAGGACATTCAACACTCCCATTTATTCTACCAGAAGGTTAAATCTACGAACCAAACTTTAAGAGCCAGCCATACAGCTCATGTCTCAATTGTTAATAGAACAGTCCCTCCTGTTCCACTTGCTCCTCCTGGAAGTGGAGAAGAATATCTAAGGTGGAATATCTGACTTGAGTCCCACATCTTGGAAAATTGCCATTAGCGTAATCATGGTCTATGAACAAGCCACAATTGGTTGGAGTCACACAAGTGGCTAAGGATAAACAAACAAAACACATCATGGCATAGTGTTAAATATGAACATAGCAACTCTCTGAAATACCAGAGAAAATGAGTTACAAAGGAATTTCAGTTATTCTCCAGCCTTAGGTAAATCACTATCAGCCCTACAAGGTAGACCAGATCAGGGAACCAACTCCATAGGAAGATTGGAGCTATACTTTATTATGACATGCTATAGTAATGAAATCTTGCAAGCCTGATTGTGCTTTACCTCCCCCCTCCCCAATATGAATAGGAGAGGAGTGTGCTTGAACTCTTCCGAATGCTCTCTTGTTTCTCAGACTTAAGGAATGTTTCAGCCCTCTTTGCCTATTTCCCTCAAGGGCCTCTTCCGGACTCTCTTCAAACACTATAATGTAATCCCAGTTCTTCATCTGTAAGACTGGAATAATATGAGCCTATTTTGACAAGGACATTCAAAGAAATTTTTTTAAAAAAAAAGAATCCCAAGGTTCTTTCATTCAAAAGGAGAAATAGACCTTGGTAGGATATTGTTCATAATGAAATTTCAAATAGCACACTGCATTAGGGCTATCAAAATGATGAAAAAGGAAAACTGGGCTTTGCAGGGCTTCTTCTTCTGCAAAACAAATGATCTTCCTTCCTTTCTTCCTTCCTTCCTCTCTCCCTCCCTCCTTTCCTCCCTCCCTTCCTTCCTCCCTCCTCTTCCCCTTCTACTTCCTTCCTTCCTTCCTTCCTTCCTTCCTTCCTTCCTTCCTTCCTGAAATATATTTTTCTTGATCATCTTGCTCTGAAATCTAATTTTTCCTTGACTGCAAGAGCAATTCAGTATTGCTTGCTAAATGTGATTCTCTCCAGAGCTAATAACCCAATTTTTACTGAGATTGCAGTGTGTAATATAGTTGAGCAACTGTCAGGGGTACTTATTGTCATGAAGATGGTGCCCATGGAGTCACTGATAATCACCCATAATTAAAAAAAAAAAAGCCACACACCAACACCATACACAAACACGCTTCTGAGTCCTAATTTGTTCTTGTCTCTTCCACCTCCTTGTCCATGTACTTTCATTTTCTAACACCAAGGAGCAAATGTTCAATTATTTTGCTTTATTATTTGAGGAAGAAAACAGATTTTTTTTTAAAAAAAATAACCACAATTTAATGTGTCCTGTAAGAAAGCTATTTACCTCCATTCTTTTTACAAAGCTGCAATTACTCTGTTATAGGACAGGGATTAGCTTAAGTGTAATTGCTCAAAAATCTTTCATATAAACCCTCTGATTTTGGATCAAAGGAATTATGGAGTACTATATAATTTATCTTAAACCCAGTAGAGGTTTGCTGCATAACCTTCTCTATCATTACTCTGTTTCCTTTCTCATGGAGTCTTTCCACACTGGTGAGATGAAATCTTCCCCACCCATTTTTGAATTCACAGAAAATAATACCCGCATGACATTGCCAAATCCTACCAATCAACTACTGCCTCTGTTCCCAGTTACTGTCATCACCTCACTTCCTTCAAATGACCAAACCTAACGGATTTATGCACCTCAAGGCTGCCTTAGACAGTCAGAAAAAAGGGGAAATAGTTACATAATGATGTCTGTCTTGCCATCCATACAGTATTAACTCTTTGGCTCAGGTAAAATATTTTCCACAAGGGAGGCATAGTCTTTACTGTCAATATAACCAATGTGATCATGGTGCATTTTTTTTTTAGCACAGATTCGTATTTATGCAACCCAGGATTTTTTTTTTTACATCTTAAATTACCTTATGGAACTAACCAAACCATTTTGAGTTATATTAATCTGAATTCAGCAACTACCGGTAATCAAATCAACATTTTGGGCTGAACTGAGCCATGTTGAACAAATTACATTTGACTAGGTTCACATGCTGCACTAAGCTCTAAACTATAATTTATAAAGCACAGTGACTGGAGGTGCTCGGCATTACCTGGTTAATACTTGGGTGGAAAAAAAATAGCAGGAAATACACTCATACCAGGGTTAAAGGCCAGACTGGAAAGTTTAAAGAAAAAACCCAGGAGAAGATAATGGTAAATCATGATGACAAATGACCTCTGCCACTGTATGATTGTCCCTTCTTTGCATTTGGGGAGTGGGGCTCCTGGCAGTCCTACAGTTTATGATACATGCTGTAATTCGTTGGGTATCACTTAATTAGAACTGCATAGAGAATTGTTGACCACTAAGCTCTCCTATTACTTACAGTAATACTGTGACTTTTGTTCCTAGAATTCCTTCTCATCTAAATTAATTTCACTTCTGCTTCTAAGCTTCTCTCTACTACAGAAATGCAGCAAATTGTCTTCTGCCAGCTTTCACTTTCTTTATTCTTCTCATGAAGTTCAGTTGCCCACCTCTATAAGGGAGTTAGTTGCCTCCTGCAGCAGATTTGCACAAATTTCTCTGACCAGATGTTCACAGAGTTTTTGCAAAAGAGACCCTTTTTTGTACAGTCCCCCAAATACACAAGAAAATATTGCAAGGAAGAGCAAGGATTTCATATTAAAATGACCTTTTTAAAAAAAAATAAAAAACAAATCTCTGTCTTGTGATAGTTCATTGCTTTTTCTGATTTTCTCCAGGGTTTTGCCCATCATTCACCTGATATTTCTAACCCCACACACAATCTTCCCACGACTCCCTCCTGTCTTGTCGTGACTTGTCATTCAGCCAAACTCTAAGCTTTCAATTCCTCCCATGACTCAGTCCCACCAACCCCCAGATAACATTAATAGACTGCCAGGTCTGGGTTGCAAAAATCCATACAACCACTAGATGGCAGCAAAGTGATACAGGAAATTCTATTGGTTTGTTCTTTTGCCCTGTTTTTATGCCCCTCCACTCAGAGTTGACTCTGAGCAGTTTAGGTATCCAATACAGCACAGTAATCAGATTTTAAAAAAAAAAACTTTACAAAAATGTAATCTAATGCACTAGGCCCATTTAACAAGAAAAACCACAGGAAGAACCAAAAACACTGCCTCAGATCCCAAAGGCCAGTTGCTGTTCAAGAATTCAGGTAACGGGCTGATATGAGATCTGGGAGAATTTATTTATTTATTTGTATCCTGCCTTTATCATTTTTTACAAATAATTCAAGGTAGCAAATATCCAACACACTTTCCTCCTCCTATTTCCTCCACAACAAAAGGCCTGTGAGATGGGTTGGGTTGGGCTGAGAGAGAGCGACTGGCCCAAGGTCACCCAACTGGGTTTCATGGCAAAAGCAGGCCTTGAATTCATGGTCTTCTGTTTTCTAGCTTGGTGTCTTAAACCACTAGAGTCTAGACCAAACTGACTATTCCAGAGAAGGCCATACTAAGAAGACCCTGCTTCATGGCCATGCAAATAACACTCCCCAAGGAAGGCTCCAGCAGGGAACCTTCTTTTCCAGATATTAATGGATAGGGAGAAACTCCTGGGAGAAGATGGACCCAAAGATATTCAGGTCCTGAGTCATGAAGGGTTTACAACCAACACCTTGATGTCAGGGGTGGGTTCCTGATTTTCCTACTGCCGGTTCGCTCAGGGACGCGCCGCGCGCACAAGCGCAGTACAAAAAAAAGCTTCTGCGCATGCACAGAAGCAAAAAACAAGATGGCGGCACCTACAGCGCTGCCGAGAGAACCGGCTCGGGGGCGTGGCAGGCCTGGATCACTGCCGGTTCCAGCGACCCAGGCCGCCAAGTTACTACCCATTCTATAGAACCTGTCCGAACCGGTAGGAACCCACCTCTGCTTGATGTGCACCCAGATGTACACTAGTAACCAGTGCTGCTCTTGAAGCAATGATATTAAGTAAATAAACTGACTGGTCCTGTAACTGCCTGAGCTGTTGTGTTCTTAATTTCTTGCTAGTGGCTGTCCAAATATTTGCAGTTTCAATACTGTTCAATGTGTGAAACATGCATTCATCGAGTTGTATTGCATAAACCCAGCCTCAAGGGGGTCTTCATATGCAGTTTGAATTCTGATCTGTTTCCACGATCTGTTTTCCAGATCTTGTCACCCACCAGCCTAGGAAGTAATCTAAGCCTCTGTACAGGTAGTCCTCAACTTACAACAGTTCATTTAGTAACCATTCGAAGTTATAACAGCTGAAAAAAGTGACTTGTCAACATTTTTCGCACTTATGACCATTGCAGCATCCCCGTGGTCAGGTGATTTACATTCAGATGCTTGACAATTGGTTCATAGTTATGATGCTTGCAGTGTCCTGGGATCATGTGATCATATTTTGCGATCTTCTGACAAGCAAAGTCAACGGGGAAGGCAGATCACTTAGCAACTGTGTTACTAATTTAACAACTGCAGTGATTCACCTAACAAATGTAGCAAGTAAAGTTGTAAAATGGGGCAAAACTCACTTAACAAATTTTTCACTTAGCAACATACTGTAAATGCTGGGCTCCATTGTGGTCATAAGTCGAGGACTACCTATATAGCTAAATTATTTAGCAGCAAGTTGATGGATGATGTCCCTCTGTGTCCAAAAACTACATCAACTTTCACCAAAGTAGGAAGATACAAAGATAGACAATGGTTGGATCCACATATTATATGCTAAGCCAGGGGAGCTATTTTGGCTGGTGATTTCACATTTTGATTTTATACTTTTTTTTCCTCCTAAGGCTTAATGTGTTTTTATTACAGGCTCATTGGAACTCCCCTAGAACATATTCACCAAAGCAAATAGTGATTTCTTCCCCCATCTGTTCATTCCTCCCTGTGCTTTAGAGTTGGAAAAGGATGGTGACTAGGCAACCACACTACACTTATGCCAGGCTTGCTTAAGCAAGTTTTAGGACTCACAGTTGGTTCTACCAATCTAAGCTGTAATCTAGGACTGTTGAAACATAATGGCTGAAATTCACTCAGCGTACTAAACTAAGGCTTCTAAATACAGGCTGCAAAAAACGGGATGAGGACTAGATCATAGCAAAGACTTACTTTGCTGCCATCCTGTGGTTGTCTGGATTTCTGCAGTTCAGATCCGGTAGCCATGGTTAAGCCAGAAGGAATGAAATCATATTGTGGCTTAGCATGGTATGGAAACTCAGCCAATGGCATTACGCATTTACAAGTAGTCCTTATAATAGTTTGTTTAGTGACTATTCAAAGTTACAACGGCACTGAAAAAAGTGACTTATGACCGTTTTTCACAGTTATGACCTTTCCAGCATCCCCATGATTATATGATCAAATTTCAAATACATGGCAACTGGTTCATACTTATGACCGTTGCTGTATGTGATCCCCTTTTGCGACCTTCTGACAAGCCAGGTCAATGGGGAAGCCAGATTCACTTAACAATCGGGTTGCTAACTTATCAACTGCAGTGATTCACTTAATAACTGAGGCAAGAAAGGTCGTAAAATGGGGCAAAATTCACTTAACAAATGTCTCACTTAACAAAAGAAATTTTGGGCTCCATTGTGGTCGTACATCAAGGACTACCTGTCCTGTATGTCAGAAGTTGTTAATCAAGGTTTCCATATTTCCAGTGCAAACTTGGTATAAAAACTGAGTTTTTACCAGTAGGTTTTACTCTGTTGCTTTGCAACCAGCGGGGTTGCAAATGTCTTCTGCAGTTACATTGAATGATTTTTACTTAATCGGCTGCTCAGTGGAAAAGCTGCAAAAGTAGTTCTGAAGCAGCAGGGTAAGCTATTTCCCTTGGGTGGAAATTCCCATCCCATCCTGTCTATTGTCTCTACAGGGTTTCCTCTCCTGCCTGAAACCAAATCACTGCATTGCTTTGTCACCATCCTTCTTGTTTCTGGCTGTTCTGAGGCAGGGCTTGGGTGCTTCCCCAAGAAAATATTTTCCTTTCCATGAAAAGCACACCGCTCAGGGGAGATGGAGAATTGGGTTGAGGCGCTGGCTGGCTGGCTGCCATTTTTGTGCTTTTCCCAAGGGTCCTCTACAAGGAGGATTGATGGGAGCACAGAAAGTGGGACAGTGGAACAAAAAGCCAGCAAAGGATGCAGGGGCAATTTGGGTGAGGCAAAGCCAATGGGATTCTTAATAGACTAAACCAGGGGTGTCAAACTGAAGGCCCGGGAGCCAGATCCGGCCTATGGGGTGCTTAGATCCGGCCCATGGGGCCACCCTGTTGTGGCTTGCCCAAGTCCCACGCAGCTGCTCATGGATCCGGAAGACCAAGAACCGACCATGGGGTGGCAAGAGCAGTCTGTATCTCCGGCACCTGAGTCCGAGGCCGAGGAGGACGCAGGGCCAGAGGACGATACTCAATCAGGGCCTTCTGCACCTCCCCAGCAGGAGTTAAGTGACTCCAGTGAAGAGGAGGAGCCTCTGATTGATGCTAGGGCACGCAGGGCAGCTAGCCGGCAAGAGTGGCTCTGTAGAATGAGGTCTCCTCACCTGTAAACCTGCAGGCAGAGGGGCCACCCCCTAAGACTATATAAGGTTGAATCACAACGGATACTCTTGCTGGAAACAACACATGTATTTTACCTGGCTGCTGTTTACACTTTCGGTGATATCAGTTGGACTAACTCCAGTCCGGGCTCTCGACCAATTCCAGCAAGTGAGGAATTTAAGGACTTAATGATCTGTTTGTGGTTTTTTTTGTATTTGAAATCCCGGCCAAAGTGTTCTGTGATTTGCAACAAGCACTTTGGGAGAAACACTGAAATTAACTTATCACTAAGCATTTATTAGTGATAAAGCCTTCTTTCTTTTGGACAACAGTGTGTGTGTGTCGCTGCCAGTGAAAACGGAGCTCAGGAGGACCGCATGCGGCCCTCCCGAGCTCCGTTTTCACTGGCAGAGGGTTGCAGGAGGCCATCCCAGCCGAAAACGGAGCTCAGGAGCCTGTTTTCTCTGGCAGAGGCACCACAGGCCACCACAGGCGCCCCTGACACAAATGATGTCAACCTGGCCACGCTCACCCCGGCGCCCTGAGGTCAAACACAACCCTGATGCGACCCTCAATGAAATTGAGTTTGACACCCCTGGACTAAACTGTAGTGGTTAGAAAAGGGAGACAAAATGGTCTTCAGCCCTTTTTTAGCCATGAAACGTAAGGGTGACCTTCAGATGTTCATTATGTTTCATCTTACCTGGGAGATGGAGATGAATAATCTTGCATATTACTTTTAAGTTCTTGATGGAAATGTTGCATTAAATGTCATACCACAAATAGCCTCCATTATTATAATCTGCTGACTATAATCAATAGAAGCCTGCAAAATTAATCAAGGAAGAATTGCTGGGTGGTGAAAACTACTGTCTAAAATCTTTATTTTTTTGTTTGGCGATGGAGAGAGGCAGCTTAAAAAGCCAGTGTCTTTATTAGTTTTGCTGTTGACCAGAAGGACAATCTCATTTGGTGAACACCTGCCACAATTAGAAATCCAGTTAAAAACTCTGGAAAACAGTTATTCAATTTCTACCAGGATGGACTTTTCTGCTATTGATGGCACAGTTCCCCTTGGCTGAGAGAGCCATTCGTTGCTCAGAAATTTATTTCCAGGAAAAAGATTCCTGTCTAAACTAATATGTCTATGGGGATATATGTATCTGAAAGCCTCCTTAGTCACAATACCTTCCCAATGAGGAGCTGAAGAATCTATTAAGGAAGGTGATTGAATTTGTCAAGCATAGCTTGTTCCCTATAAACTTCATTATGATGATTTCTTCTGGTGCCATTTCTCTCCAAATGGCCCTCTGCCCACCAGTGCATGCCTTGTGATATGTTACAGCAGCAGCAGGTCAAGAAAAAAACAACAACCCCGAGTTACTATTCTTCTTCAGTGAGTTTCACCAGTTCAAATTAACTGCTTGTTTATTAGATTTCTATTCTACCTTTCTCTAAGAGTTCAAGGTAGATAGTGATTTCCTCAAATTTTGTCCTTACATAACAATCCCATAAGTTTGGGCTCAAAAATAAAGACTGACCCTAAGCCACTGAAGGAGTTTGACGTTGGATTTCCCAAGTACTAATTTAGTATCCCCTGAGAGACAGTCTGGCATACTTGTTAAAGCAGTAGGCTAGAAACCAGGATAACACCAATTCTAGCCCTATTTTTAGATACAAAGTGGGTGATTTTAGCCCAATCATTCTCTTTCAGAGAATGCGCTCACATTTGCAAACCGGTAGGGAAGGTAAATGAACACCACCCCTGGTTATGATCTTACAGGCTTCATCAGCCATTAGGATGGTTGCCAAGGTAAACTCTCAGGTGGCATCTCCTGGCCATTTGAAGCTGGCACAGCTACTGTCCCTCCATCATTCTCTCCAAACACCACTGTGATTTGTCCTTTAGGATCATTCTGCTTCAGGTTGCAGTCTAAAGTCTGGTTCTTTCAAATTGGAGTCTGCTACTCCAGGTGACCAAGTTGATTACTGGCTCAGAGAAGAGCTGCTGCTGATCAGGAGGGGGGTGGGATTACCCAGGGAAGTGAAAGAAAGAAAGAAAGAAAGAAAGAAAGAAAGAAAGAACCAGCTGTTTATGGCTTCACAATAAATGAAGAAATGCTGTTCTCCCCATGCCTGTCAAGTGTTGTTCCAAGCTGCCTTTGAACATGGCTCTACCTCTTTTATAATATAGCATTAAACCTGCGTCAAAAAGGAGTACAATAATCAGCTGTGCTTTAGCCTGGCTGCTTTTGTGAGGATGCATTTAAAGAGAGCTTGACGCTTACCCAACATCAGCAAACCCTTGTTGATGCTTCTGGTTTAATCTTTGTTAAAACTTGCTACCTCCTCACAGCCCCAACCCTTCCCATCATACCAAGGAGAGCGGTTGAGGGATATTTTCCCCAAAGCTGATCACAGAACAAAACAAAGTCAAGAGAACGGATTAGTCCTCGCCTTTAATGTGCCTTTGGCATCATAAAGACAGCACCATTCACTCACCTTGTGCCTGAGACGCAGCAAATATTATGCTGATATATATACGGTATTTTTCTGCTAGCACAAGAACTGGGTAATAGGATATTAAGGCAACTCGGAGAAAAAGCTGTAGATCAGCGGTTCTCAACCTGTGGGTCGCGACCCCTTTGGGGGTCGAACGACCATTTCACAGGGGTCGCCGCGCGCGTTAGCCCGCCATTTTGGTGCCACCGTCACTGCAGGAGTGAAAAGGTCCCGGTTCGGCCGTGCCTGCGGGTCGCCGGACAGCTGGTAGCCTGGACGCCGCTATTTGGGTTCTTCTACCCTCTGCGCATGCGCAGAATGCTTTGCGCATGCGCAGAGGGTAAAAGAACCCAAATGGCGGCATCNCAGCGGGGGGGTCGCGGGGGGGTCGCGGCATTAGAAAGGTTGAGAACCACTGCTGTAGATGAACAGCAAATACTTACTTCATTCTTTCCTAAAAGCTGTCTTTGGGAGTTCTGTCTTTTATTTCTTTTGATCATTTTAATAAAATTTTGGTGCTTATTCTAAATGAAAGTGATCAATTTTTCACTTCTTATATACAGAATATACCCTTCTTGTCCTAAGAGGTTACAATAGATGAGCTTTAAAAAAAGAAAAATACTTATTTCAGTTATAAGTATGTAGAACAACCACAAAGCTCAAAGCTTATTTCCTTATTTCCAGTGGTGGGCTGCTGCCGGTTCGGACTGGTTTGGGCGAACCGGTAGTTGCAACCTGCAGGTGGGTCCGCCCACCCGCACGGGCGCAATCCCGTCCTATATCGCTGTGTTTTTTGATGACGCACGCATGCGTGGATGGCAGGCGCGAGCAAATTCCCGTGTTTTGTGACGCCGCACGCATGTGCCGATGGCGCGCGCTCACATTTCCGGTGCTGGGCGAACCGGTTGTTACGGTATGTGACGCCCACCTCTGCTTATTTCTTTTTATTGCAGTTATGAGTTTGCTAACACCACTAATATTGTGATTCATTATTCACCTGCCTTTTATTTAATTACCTGATGCAATATGATTTGGCTTATCTGGTTGTTAGGCTGTGATTGTTTATGCAGCATTGTTACCGTATATATTAGCAATGTTTATACTGTTTTCATATTCATTTTAAATCATACTGAATATTTAATTTCTATGGGCATTTAACCTGCTGTTCTTTTGATTTTATCTGCTGAAAGCAGGATAGGGTGAACTATACATTTCAAATACTTATATTTAATTTAATTTGCATGTTGTCCTGTTTAAAAATGGACATTTAAATATTTGAGCTTGAACAAAGTTCAACAAATAAGAATCAAACTGTTGTTGAAGGAAAGTTGATGTATACATTTTTCTTTCTTTTCAGAACTTAATTAGGGATATAATAAAATCAGAATACAATTAAACATGCTCAAACATGTTCTGAAAACAATCCCCTACAGATATACTTCAGCATAAAGCTGCCTAAGATTGCTTGACTAGTTGATTTATCTATCAGTCAAGACAACCAATAATGCAACCTTATCCATATTGGCTTACAAGTAAGTCTTAATGAATTAAAGGGGAATTTGCTCATGGCAAGCTTGAAATCAGATTTCAGTCTGAATCTTGCAGCTGTAGCTTTGTTTCTAGCTCTCATTTTAGCACTAATTTATTTGGCTTACATTTCACTTTCTTAATGTCTCTGCTTGTCAGGCTGCTCTTCATAAGCCCAGGAGGAGAGCCAATTAAAAAATAAAAAATAAAAAATGACAGCAGCAGTGCTGTCTGTCTCCTTTGATGCTGAGCAATTTGCATCTGCCTTCAAGCCTAATAGAAGGTTTTAAGAAGATTTGGACAAGAGGACCCATCAACACAGGTAGTCCTTGACTTAACAACAGTTCATTTAGTGTCAGTTCAAAGTTACAATGACACTGAAAAAAGTGACTTAGGACCGCTTTTCACAATTGCACCCTCTCCATGATCATGTGCTCAAAATTCAGATGGTTGGCAACTTTTTTATACTTCAGATCGTTGCTGCGTCCCAAGGTCATGTGATCAATTTTTGCGACCTTCTGACAAGCAAACTCAATAGGGAAGCCAGAGTCACTTTACAACAAGCTTAACAACTGCAACTAACAACTGTGGCAGGAAAGGTCGTAAAATGGGGCAAAACTCACTTAACAAATGTCTCACTTAACAACAGAAATTTTGGGCTCTATTGTGGTTGGACGTCGAGGACTATATGGGATGGGAGAAGAGCATTCCAGAAACTCCATTCATCCCATAAGCTAATTTTATTTCATTATCTTTTAAATAAATCCATTTTATTGTTTAAGTGAATCTTTAAGAAACTACTGTTATGCAAAACTTTTCAACAGAAGAAAAGTATAGACACATGCAATATTAACAAAATAATATACGTTCAGAATTAACAATTGTAACAGGAAAAATGAATTATGGATGCTGATGTTACAAACAACTTCAAAAAAAATTAACCATATTGGTTGAAACTCTTATTCTTTGCCCTTTTGTTTTAAATAGAATCTAATTAAATATTTATTAAAAAAACAAATCAGATGTAAATTTTTCCTTCTAAGAATGTTGGATAATTCAATTGGCCTCAGTCATAGCCCCAAATGCCACAATGCTTGATGGTTTATTAGATTCTTAATTCTTAATTTGCAGCCAAGAGGAACATGTGCATCTTATCACAATGTGATTGATGTAGTTATATTAATCCTGTTGAGGTTTACCCAAAATGCGACAATAGGACAAAAACAAATCATATGAATTAATGTTCCAGCTTCTGAGGTGCATCTCCAAGAGCGAGATAGCTGCAACATATTAATACGTTCTTGTCTGATATATATGCAGCAATTTTATTTGTACTAAGTTCATTTTAAATCATAGCTACTAAATGGTAAATTGTGTAAAGCAAGTAGCCATTGATTTATCATGTGAGGACATTCAAATCCGTTATTCCAAAATCACAAATAATTAACATTGATTCCATCAATTTCCCATTAAATTTATTTTGCAAACCTTTTAGAAACCGTCTTCTCATAGTTAAGTTAATCCAAAGTCGTCATGTAAGAGGTCTAGTTTATCTCCACTGCAAAGCAAGCTGAGATGTTATTTTTAACTTGGGATGGTTATCCCACAATGTAAATATTTCATGGATAAAGAGATCCAAATTATATCTCTGATTCAAAGCTCCGATTTATCCACGCTGGAGGAGGAAAGCTCTATGGGAGCTCAGGATAATCTCTTGTTTTTTTTCCTCAGGAAGAGAGCCTGTATGTGAAGTCCAAGAGTTTCTCTGGGCTAATCCATAATCCATTATTTCATTAATGTCTTTGATCCTGTGACATTTCCTCTGACACCTGCACAGCACACCCAAGAGCTAATTAGTAGAGCAACCAACAGAGAGAGCAAGGCATGATTTCCAGTCACCTGGCGGTGACATTTTCTTCCCTTGATGTTCTTGCTGCAGTTGATAAAGGCTGCAGTGTTGATCTTAGAACAAGAGCTTTTTGGAGTGGTACAAAAGACCTTAGCAGACAAATCTGCCTTCGTTCAGGTCAGAGAAGTAAATGTTTCAGGTGGAAACTGAGGATACCTGGGAATGGGGAAATCCCATCATTCAGCATTGGGTTGGGTTGCTAGCCATCCTTGGCAAGTGAGATCTGCTTAGAAAAGAGTTGGCCATTTGCAGGGTCCCTTCAAAACCTGGACTTGAAGATAACAAATGAAATGAAATACAGATAGTCCTAGACTTATAACCATTCATTTAGCAACCTTTCGTACTTATGACAGGGCTGAAAAATGTTCCTTCCAACTGGTTCTTGCACTTACGATCATAGCATCCCCAGAGCTACGTGATCAAAATTTGTACGCTTGGCTTATGGTGGATGCAATGTCCCAGGGTTATGTGATTGCCATTTGCAATGTTCCCACTGACTTTTGACAAACTCAGTGGAGGAAGCTGGATTCACTTAACAACCATGTGATTCACCTAAGAACAGTGGCAAAACAGGTAGTAAAATTGGGCACACCTCACTTAACAATGCCTCACTTAGCAACAGAAGTTCCAGTCTCAATTGTGGTGGTAAGTCAAGGACTAACTGACCATGTGGGAATTACACAGAAATTGTTGAGGCTTAAAGTAGAATGTGTTAGATCAACCTTCCTTGACTTGGATGTGTTATGATTATGATTTTCAGATTTTCCAGTCAGGGGTAGAAGTTGTGACTTGGGTATTTGGTGATTTGAATGCTGAAAATTGCAGTAATACTTTGTGCATTAAGAAAAATAATGCAGCTGGATTCATGCCTATTCTTAGTCACATTGGGTTTTATTCAATTTTGCCTTATGTTGTCTGAGTCTTTGCTAATAATAATCCATTATTAATCATATCTTGAAATACAAGCCTGGCCATTAGCACTTATTAAACAAACCACAGACAAAATGCAACTTGCTGCAGTTTCATAAACAGGTTAAAGTTGTTTTATTTCAATGTCCTTTTAGATTCAGTTGAGTGATTGGAGGTACCATTCTTAGGTTTTATTTGGATCTCATCTTAGTTTTTGTGGTCATTGTTTAATATTTTCTCAATTTAGCTATTTATTATAGATTGTTTTCTTTTTGTTTGATATTGTATGTCACTGAGAATCCTTTGGGGTTCAGATGAATTCTAATTTATATCAAGATGAATTTATGTTGAACATAAATTTATATACATAAACCAATGAGCAAAATACAGGTTCCACATTAATAAGCATAAGGTCTGTTTTCTTATAATATTTTAGGAGTGACTGTTGATTACAGAATCAAAATATTACTAGATTTAACCAGTGAAATAACAGCAAATAGGAGAGGAATTTCCTGAACTTCAATGACATTGATCAGCTTGAAGGTTTAATATTGCCATTCGTGGTTTGGATTGGATATGCCATTTTCAGAGCTCTTTGGAACAATCCCTCTTTGCTGAGAAGTCAAGTTCACTTCTCTCCAATCCGCCCTCTAACTTCTAGATCTAAACTAAGTGGAAGTAGAAAGCACAGTTATACTGCTTGGCAACCAGGACTCCATCACTATTTTCAGCTGGCATGTAAGTGGGAGGGAAATTGTTCTAGTGCTCCATAACAGTCACATTGCTTTTTAAAGAGGAAAATGAGTTAAAAATTAGAGGATTAGTCAAAAAAGATTTGAAATGGAATTGTTAGGAGGATCAGTTCTCTTCAACTGCAACAAAGATTTATACACTAGGGTTATAAATACATTCTGAGTTAAAAGCTAAGGAAAGCAGTTGTTTGAAGAGTGGGAAATTTACTTATTTGGTTTCCCATTTGCTTTTTTTAAAATTAGAAGAATAAAATACATGAATTGGGGTGGCGAGTTTGCTGGGTGCCAGGAACCCAGCAATATCCCAAATTATGTAGCCTGCCTACAATGTTGAACAGCTGAGAGAAATACCAAAAGGGGCTAATTCATCCTTTAAGCACCTCTCTCTCTTCTAATCTATCCTTCATTCTGCTGGTTGGGTACCAACATAACCCTTTTCTTCTCTGTCCCTCTTTTACTTATTGTATTATTCCAAAACATTAAATAGCATTTTGAAGTCCACCTGTTCCAAACATGCCCCCTCAAACATTAAGCATACATTTAAGAAAGTTCAATGAGGTAGAATGATGGTGCCAAATAATCTTAGTTCTCCACCCACCTTTATGGTCAAACACAACCTTTTTCTAAGTTTTGAAATGGAAGCTAAATTGCACAATCAATTCATCAGGGGCAAAGTGGGTTGACTGTGCACACAATGGGCAATAACATTTGAACTGTATTCAACATCTAAGAGCTGGGAAGTAAAGGATATGATTATCTGTTTCCAGCTTTCAGCATTCTGCAGCATATAGGAAGTCAGATGGAACAGGACTGTCAAGCACCTTTCCAAAAGACTTAGGAAGCTAAGAATAAAAATGTCTTAATGCATCAAAAGAACAGTGCAAAGTGAAGGCGACAAGCAGAGTTATTGTGGAGCTAAGTAAGCACACAGAAAATTACTGCAGCTAAGTGATGTTCATTACTAATTTTTTTTTTTTTAAATTGCCAACTGATCAGAAGAAAATCACCTGGCTTGCTTCTATGTCTTTAAGAGCAATATCATTTCTTTCTAGGATGTGAAAATTTATCTGTGCTGATCCTTGAACATTAAACTGCTGCGAAAGATACTGGAGCCAAATTCTTTTCAGTCAGTTGGTAATTCTTCTGCAGGAATCTAGCTGGAGTTGGAGGAGCAGCAAAAAAGTAAGTATGGTTATGGTGCGTTTTCATCCAGCAACGTTTATATTTCTCAGGAATGAGGAAGACAAAGTGGTGTCATGACATCCCCTTGTGAGCAAAGAAGTTAAGTGTTGAGAGGGAAGTGAAATAAAACTGCCCTTCCATCTGGTTCCACCAGACAATGTAAACACAAATCTTTGGCACAATGAGAAGCTCAACTCAGAATGTAAAACTCCCAGCTGGCAGGGCAGTCACGGGACAACCGTTTGAGCCCCGCCCTCGTGGCATTTGAAATCCTAACTGGGGAAATAACCACCAGATGTGAGCGCACATCATTCACAGGTGTGGGAGTTCGGCTTTGAAGGAGAAGCTGGCAAAAAGGTCTTCCAAATGATACTTAAAATCACATGACTGCTGAAAATGGTTCCCCAAAAGGCCAGCTAATGTTTGCCCCATGACTTCACCACCAGAAACCATATCCGTAAAGTAGGATGGGTTTTCTTTTTACCGCATTAAATATGGCAAGTATGAGGCATGTACTTCATACCTAGTAGGTGGTGCTAGAAACTTAATGATCAGTGGTCATGTATTTCTGGGCAGCAGCTGATGCTAAGCTGTTGTGGCTTTTCTTAGCCAGTTTTCGATTTGTGTCAGCTAATTTTGTTCCTCTCTAGTATATTAGGTGAAGGTTAAAACCCCCAAAACAGTTCTGTTCAGAAAATTAAGGTTTAGGTCCCCTTCCTGCTATTTTAGGGGTGTCAAACTCATGGCCTGCGGGCCGGATGCGTCATGCCCACCCCTGGTTTAGCGAAGGGGAAAAAAGTTGCGATACGTCACATGACGATGTGACAGCGCGGGTTTGACACCCCTGTGCTATTTTCTCCTTGACACTTTTTATTTTTATTTTTGTGATCTATTTTTTACCTTTTACCTACAGAGTAGAGGTAGTCCTCGACTTACAACAGTTCATTAGTGACTGTTCAAAGTTACGACGGCACTGAAAATAGTGACTTATGACCATTTTTCACACTTATGACCGTTGCACCATCCCCATAGTCACGTGGTTTACATTCGGATGCCTGACAACTGACTCATATTTACGACAGTTGCAGGGTTCAGGAGTCATGGGACCCCCTTTTGCGACCTTCTGACAAGCAAAGTCAATGGAGAAACCAGTTTCACTTAACAACCCTGTTACCAATTTAACAACTACAGTGATTCACTTAACAACTGTGGCAAGAAAAGTTGTAAAATGGGGTTAAAAAAATTCTCACTTAACATAAACTTTAGGCTCAATTGTGGTCGTAAGTTGAGGACTACCTGTACTCAAGGGGATGAACAATATGATAATATATAAATGTTTAAACTCCAGTATAAAGTTCATGTTAAAACAGATGGTTCTTTAGCTATTCTGACATAAGGTCTTTTCACATGCTACAGTTTAAAGCCATAAATTATGTTCAATAAACAATTGGCAATAAGCGTAGGCTTTTCAACCTGGATACAGCATGTTCCTAGTATCAAGCTTTGTTTTCTGGTGAACTTCATAAATCAACCTGATCCGCAAACCAGCTTCCTCTAGTAAATTTTGAGATATCTGTAGAAACAACCCAACTTTGCCTAGTATGGAATTTCCCCCTAGCAGCACCCATAAATAAATGTGAGAATATATTGCATCTCCAAAACTCATTGTCTATGTTTGCATGACATAAATTGGCCAGTCACAATTTGCATTGTGAAAATACAACTTATGTAAATAATGTTCAGTGTGTCATATAAGCTTGAAGAATTGAGTTCATTAAACCATAGTTACTGTAGGTACATCATTCAACCACAGCCACTCTATGTGCAGCAGCACATGGAAATTGTAATGGCTCAAACAAAAAGAAACTCTGGGGGAGGTATTTTTTTAACAAAAAATAATAGCACTTGAATAGTGAATTGGAGCATTTGGATGTGAATTCTAAGAATGAAAACTGTTCAGATCTAACAGTTGGATGCAGGTAGTGAGGGAATTGTAATGTGGTTTAGTGTTGACATTTCCCTCTGTATTATCTGAATTACAGGATACTTTAAACAATGTAAATCTAAATTAATATGATAGTGGTTAAGGCAACAGGCTAGAAACTGGAAGACTAAGTTCTAACATTGCCTTAGCCATGAAAGCCAGCTGGGTGATCTCATTTATTCTCTCAGCCCAACTCATCTCATGGGGTTGTTGTTGTTGTGGGGGCAATGGGAGGGAGGAATATTATATATGTTCACCAGCTTGAGTTGTTTATAAAAATAATAAGGGATAAGGGATTAAGAGACATGGTGGCGCAGTGGTTAGAATGCAGTATTGCAGGCTAATTCTGCTGACTGCCGACTGCCAGGAGTTCGATCCTGACCGGCTCAGGATTGACTCAGCCTTCCATCCTTCTGAGGTCGGTAAAATGAGGACCCAGATTGTTGGGGGCAATATGCTGACTCTGTAAACTGCTTAGAGAGGGCTATAAAATACTATGAAGTGTTATATAAGTCTAAGTGCCATTGCTATATAAATTAAATTAAATAAATTTCCTGCAAGCATCCTAGGTAAACAAATAAGATGCAACTAAATGATAAATGGAGGACAATTATACTTTAAAAATACAGGTAGAATGGAAATGTTGATAAATATCAAAGTCTATGTTTAATTGTGGAATGCCACTGATGGGTTTTACAGTTTACACTAAACTATGGTTTGTCGAAGCATGGTACTATTCATCCATTGCACTAAAATATAAATCTTATTTACAAATATAAGGGCTGAGTTCAAACTTATATATTGGCAAGTAGTTTGTGACCTGAACTTGTGTTAATATGGGGTTTTTAAGGGATAGATTAACTGGTTGGCATACTGATTTGGTTCATTGCTAAGTCATACCATAGTTTGATTTTGTATTAATATATTGAGTGAACCTAGCCAATCATGGCTTATTGTCATGTATGGTCCCTGCCAATATATTATTATAATGAAAACTGTAGTAAAGGTAGTCCTCTACTTATGACCACAACTGAGCCCAACATTTATGTTGCAAAAGTAAAACATTTGTTAAGTTTTGCCCCATTTTATGACCTTTCTTGCCAGTTGTTAAGTGAGTCATTGTAGTTGTTAAGTTAGTAACATGGTTGCTAAGTGACTCTGGCTTCCCCGTTGACTTTCTTTATCAGAAGGTTACAAAAACTGATCACATAACCCTAGGGCATTCAACCATCATAAATATGAACCAGTTGCCAAACATCTGAATTTTGATCACGTAACCAAGGGTATGCGGCAATGGTTTTAAGTGTGAAAAATGGTCATGTCATTTTTCCAGTGCTGTTGTAACTATGAATGGTCACTAAATGATCTGTTGTAAGTCAAAGACTACCTGTACAGCAAAACAAGACTAGAGAATATTTCCAGCAAATTGAGCAATGAGACTTCATATTACAATAACAGCAGCCTTTATCAACTCTTTCTTCTTGACAAAAACCTTCCCAAATAACTCTGTTATATTGCACAGAAATATGAATTAACATGTCCCTTTGACAACATACCAGCACATACCACCAGTCCACCCTGTTTTCTGTGAGGTATACTCTGAATGAGACACACCCACAAAGATTTTGCCTGCAGAGGTGTCAATGGTACAGAAAAGGGACTCATCAGAAGGACAATTCTTCTTGCAGTGCCTCCTGATTTATACCTATTGCGGTAACTCTTCTGCTAGTTAGATGAAAGCTCCTAATAATCAAGCATTTATGAAGCCAAATGAAAAATGCAGAACAGCTGTTATCATATGGAAGTATATTGTTTCAAAAAAGAAAGTGTCTACAGTTTCCATGGCATGAGCAAAGTTGATCTAAAAATATAAGAAAAAGATTACATTGGCCATGGGAATAGTGTACTGCTGAAGCCAAAATGCTAAGTTCTCTCCCCAGTTTACACTTGACACTTGAAATGTGAAGAACATTTTCTATTTTAAGAGAGTAAAAATTCAAAATATTTCTGCTGGACCAGACTGAAGGCATGTAGCCCAGCATCTTGGACTAGATCTGGAATTCAGTGGGCTTTCAAATTAATGTTTCTAATTAATTGTGGTTCTTAATCCTACGATTTTTCATATCCCCGCAGACAAAGGGCTCTGACGTGTATGGCTGTGTACAGTTCTGTGAACATTGTTCATGTTAAAATTTATAAAGAGGAAGAGTGCCATTAAAAAAAATGAGTATTCATTATTATTACCATAGCTTCCTTTTTCACTTAAGCTTGAAATGCAGGAAATTAAAAATATGAACACCCAGTTATCATGCAGCTTGCGAAAACAGTCTTCATGTGTACCCTGATTGCAAGGATTTGCTCACATTTTATGATGGAAAAAGCTGGCAGCATCCTCCAGGCTGTGATATTTTTAGATTGGTGGGCGTTTTGTGCTGAAAGATTATTTGAATATTTTGAAGCAGGATCTGCAAGTCTTTATTTGCAGGCCGAGCTTCTTAATTTAATATTCCCAAGATTGCTGTGGTGTTGTACCTTCAGAGAACAGCTCAAAAGCGTTTGTAGTCTACTTTTCCACCCTGAGTTTTTTATAGCTCTTAGACACATTTGATTTCTTGAGAGATAATCTGTTATTAGTTATACGCCCACTTCTTCCTCCCAGGTCATGCTACTATCACCAATGGGAAGCCAGTATTAGTTGGAATTGCTGGGGCAATAAGGTGGAATCCTATTTATCTGTGGGCCTTGATATAACAGCTACCAGAGGCAGTACCTGCTGATGACCCCTTTACCTCCTGTGACTTTTTCTAGACATAAAAAGGTGTTTGTTTGTTTTTTAAGCAAGCTACTCTGAGGTTCATACATATTACTAGCTCCAATAGATGAAAATATCTCTAGGTCAGAGTTGAATCTTCCATTGCAAAGCAGAGCTAGCTCCAAAACATTTTCTGTTGTTGCTGCTTTCCCAGTGACTAGAAAACATATTTTCATTTGTTTTAGAAAGCAAATATCCTTTTCTCAGAAGAATGAAATTAGGTCTCCTGCAATATGACTTTTCCCATCCATTATATATAATATTATAGTTGATTATTACCAGGCTTTGTGGCTGCAGGATTGGAAAGATAGATTGAAGAGGGGAGCTGCTCTCATAATTTCTCAGTAACGCAAGTTCTTTTGGAGAAGCCCTTTTGGCTCTGGTAGAAGATCTCTGCTTATGAAGGCGAAGTTGTCACCATTCAGGGATGGATAGTGGGGCTACACAAACATTTACTAAACTAATAACCTCTCAGTTAAATAATGAACAATCTGAACAACAGAGCTGATGCTGTATCTTTTTTTTAATTTTGCTGCTTGAAAGCGACTGCAGAGCCAAGAGAAGAAGGAAAGAGCGATATATTAGAAACAAACAGGGCAAGCATCAGTTGCTAGACTGAGTGGAAACAGTACATTGCAAAGAGAGGAAATTCACAGATGCAAAGCCCGCAATAACTCTTAATAAAATACAATACAGAAAATAGGACTTAAGGATCTCCAAAATACATTATCTTAAGAGTTGGCAATAATACAAAATAAAATTCATTATGTACAAACAATTTCTGCTTTTGGTCTCTGTACAACAATATGAATTTGAGGCACATGTGGACAATTCTCAGAAGTTACAACTAATGGCAAGGATGTCAAGGATACCCACTTGTTGAGAAGTGGTTCTTTATGCTGGTTTCAGATTTTTGACAGGCGGATACATAGAAAGTTGTAGTGTTTGCCCTAGTGGACTTTAATGAAGAATTGCTGGGGGAAATTTCTGTATGTTGACTATTGAAATGGCAATCATTGCAGAACTATGCTGGTCTACCTGTCCCAAATGCATATATGTAAGTTTGCATATGTGTACATTGTGGGGGTGGGAGACATCAAGATGCCCACTATTTTTGGTCCTCTGCATGTTGAGGAGGAACGTTTGTAGAAATGGTCAAACAAAATTTCTTAGTCCATATGGAGACTGGTCTTTTATGGCAATATCATCTTTTAAAGGGAACAGCGTAAGATAAAGAAGGACCTCATTCAAATGGGCTGCTGTTGGACTATTTGAAAGAAAAGCCAAAGTTTAAAAAACACCTAACAAATATCAAAGATTGCAATAAATTTTTGAAAAGCTCCTTATTCAGAAGTAAATCTTCAGACTGTGTCTCCAATCATCGGATAAAAGGACTGATTTTATTGATTATGATTTGTATTCATGAGAAACACTTTTTAGAAGACTATTTTTTTTTTCTTATCTGGACATAAACGTGATATGGAATCTGTTTCACGTGGCGATGTCATATTTGATCAGCAAAAAGTATCTTTTTGAAATATCCTCTTATCTGGATATTTAATTGTAAAGTATACAACTATGTAAAAAACTAATGCAAAAATCTGAAAAATCAGTAGCTGAACAGGGATGTTTTTGCTGACATAGAAACAAAAAATATTTGGGAATGATGGAGTTGGGTGGTAGACTTCAATCACAAGTGAGAATACATTAGAGGGTGGAGGTGCTATCCCTGATTATGGAAAATGTTGTGAAACCTGACAGAAAGATCAGTATTAATACCAGGGCCTAAGTATGAGTGAATAAGAGGTTAAACTCAAGGCCAGCTTGGAGCTGTCTAGGTAGGACATCTCCTTCCACAGTGCAAGCCTGTTCATTTTACTCAGAAATAATTCCCATCCCGTTGTATTTATGAGCCTGTCAGTTTAGACCTGCAATCCAACCCCTCAATCTTGCAATCCTAGTCATGCTTACTTAGAATTAAGAATGATGCTTACTTCTAGGTAAGCATGCAAAGGATTGCAACGCCAGTCACATCACTAGGAAAGGATCCTGCATCCAGATAGAAGAGGCCCGGAGAGTTTGCAGCTGCTACAAATATTCAGCTGTGTCACTGGAGGTTCCATCTCTGCAGAAAAGATAAAACCAAAACATTAGCCATCTATTTTACCACCTCTAATTACCTCTTCTTATCAGCCAAAGACCGTTGAGCGGATCCTCCCTCAGCACTTGGTTGGATTCTTTGGCAGATTGGTTCAGTTCCTCAGAATACCTTGATCTCTCCATTATTTTCAATTGTCCTAGTCTCACATATAGTGTCAGATATTATACCTGCTACAGTCTGTCACAAATTGAATAGCAAAGGTTCTCTTTCAGTGCTAGAGCTGAACACATGTGTCTGCAAATAAGCCCTTAGCCCTGGCAATGGTGAAAAAAGGGATAATTAGCAGGTGACAGGAAGGATAGAGCCTAGAGTTGGCTAGTAATTCCTAAAATGAAGGCCAATCTAATCAATCTGAAATGCATTTATGTCATACAACATATGTAGATTCTGATTTTAACATATTTTTTGATAGACATTGAAAATTGCTCTCTGTTAATTGAGGTTTCCATAGTCCATAAAGCTTCTTTTCCTGAGATTTTGGGGCAGATCAGATAATTTATAGTTGGAAAAAAAGAACCAAAAATTAGTTATTCTAGTTTGAGCTTCTGTGGTGCAGAGCTTGCCGTAATGCATGTCCTCAAAGTACCACACAACTCCTTAATTGTTTCTGCTGCAGCAGATCGATAGTGCTACCCTGCCGGAAATTGAGAATGAGAAAGTCCAGCCTGTTCTTTGTCTTTAATAGCAGACTGACTGGCAGAAATCAACAATGAAGATTTTGATATAGACTCATAAAAACATGCACGATTAGCTGCTGGGGTCTGCAATCACTGAATGCCTAGGCATAGCAATTGGTTAAAAATGAGACAAATTTTATTTTAAGGTCTAGATAGGAATGGAAGTCTTGATACAAGCAATCACAACTCTGCTTACCTCTCATGGAAGCTTTCCTTGGAATGAATTGAGCTGGTCTGATTCTGATTTGGACCTGTAACAGGGGTTTTGTTCAGATACTTGACTGTTTCATAAGTAGCCAGGGTATTGTGCACGTCCGCTTGTGGCTGCTTCTCTTCTTCCCCAATTTTTTCAGCTTCCCACTCTTCAGGATGCTCCACAGAAATGAAGGAGCTGTAGGTCTCCTCTAAGGAGCCCCTGTGCTCATCATAGAACAGCAGGCTCCGTGATTGAACTGCAAAAAAAAAAAAAAAAAAGTCACCAAAAAAAATAAAAAGAAAAAAAAAAAAAAAAAAAAAAACAAAAAAAAAACAAAAAAAAAAAAAAAAAAAAAGAGCCTCATTAAGCAGCAAAAACACGTTGCCCATTTATTTGCTATGTCTTTATACCAGGGGTGGGTTCTAACTTACCTCGCTGCCATTTCGCTTCCTCCCGCGCTGCATGGCCGCACCTCAGGGGCGCGCGTGCGCAAAGCGCACGCACGCACATGCATGCGCAGTAAAAAAATAAAAAAAATTAAAAAGCCCAAAACAAGATGGCGACGCATGCGCAGTGCCGGAAACTCGGCTTCTGTGCATGCGCAGTAGAAATTAAAAAAAAAAAAAAATCGGAAAAAAAATTTAAAAAAAAAAAAAGCAGGCGGCGCCCACGGCCCCCCACCCCCCCCAACCGACTGAACCGGATCGGTGACATCATCGTGACATCACCAGCGAGTCGCTACCAGTTCGGGCGAACCGGTCCGAACCGATAGCACCCCTGCTTTATACCAATAAATGTCATTCTTGTAATTTCTGCCTGTCATGAAACTATATAACAATCAAGCTGCCAAATAATTGCCTAAAATATAATAGTTTGGCTCATTTCTA
Source organism: Thermophis baileyi (assembly GCA_003457575.1). Taxonomy (NCBI): domain Eukaryota; kingdom Metazoa; phylum Chordata; class Lepidosauria; order Squamata; family Dipsadidae; genus Thermophis; species Thermophis baileyi. Next base: position 4,366,998 of record QLTV01001682.1, read on the forward strand.
CTTTCTACTAAATTAATATAAGGCTATTCTATGAGGTCTCATCATTTGGCTTCAAGAAATAAACAGCAAAAAGCAAGTCTCTTCCTCAAACCCCTTATTTGGGTGCAAAGTTTAATTCTGACTGTTAAGTCTTCAAAAGGCATAACTTGATACCACCATTTGTAATAAAATGCTTTTTTTTTCTTTTTACAACCCTGTATTCCCTTAATTCAGGATAGAGTCAGGGTGACAGAATGCAGTTGAGCATTTACTGGCCAGATATCCTTCCTGATGCCTACATGGAGTTCGCAGCAGATATTTTTCCTTTGGGCCTTGAGAGAGAAACATCTGCCACTATCTAGCATTGAACTCTCAACTTCCGAGTGGGAGGTGAGCATCTTTACCACTAGGCCACCACGCCACTTTATAATAAAATGCTTTATTAATTGTTTTAAAACAATACAGATGATTTAATACAGTTTTCAGACAACTGATGGACTCGGTGCCAGCAGAAGTGGTGCCAGTGTACAGTAAAAATATGCATGTATTAATTGCAGGTTTTGTAGCTATAATACTTATGTAAACAACATCCATGTTTTCAGACTATATCAAAATCTGCAGTACTATATACATAAAGATATTTACTTAGTACTGTATGACGAATATCTATACCAAAATCAGAGGTTTCTAGCATCCAGTAAAAGTTATGCCTATACTATGGAAAAGCTATTTATTTAGCTCAGCAATACAATCAACTTTAATAGCAGTGCATAAGACAGACAGGGCTGGCCCTGCTATTTCCATTTCTGAGATTGGTATATAAGATTAGAATGAGGGGTTTTATTTACCTTTACTTAAACATGAGTTTTTACAGGGTATAAATGTATAAATGAAATGGTCATGTACATTGTTAGTTCATTTTGGTTAGTCATTAGTACAGGTAGTCTTTGACTTACAATTGAGCCCAAAATATCTGTTGTTAAGTGAGATATTTGTTAAGTGAATTTTGCCCCATTTTACAACCTTTCATGCTTCAGTTGTTAAGTGAATCACTTCAGTTGATAAGTTAGTAACCCGGTTGTTAAGTGAATCTGGCTTCCCTTTGACTTTGCTTCTCAGAAGGTCACAAAAGGGTCTTGGGATATAGCAACGGTCATAAATATGAACCAGTTGCCAAGTATCTGAATTTTGATCACATGATCATGGGGATACTGGAAAGATTGTAACTGTGAAAAATGGTCATAAGTCACTTTTTTTCAGTGCCATTGTAACATTGAGCGGTCACTAAATAAACTGTTGTAAGTCGAGGACTACCTGTATTGCTGTGAGCCAGATTCTTGGGACAAAGTTAAAGTTTGAAGATGTTAGTATTTTATGATATTATACCACTCAAATATGGAATTTGTCCATCAGTGACAATGAGCTGGGGACATAACATGCCTCTGCCTCAGATTGAGAAGTTTTATGACAAAGTCTAATCTGAACTTGACAGAACATGCAGGAAATGTGCTGCTTGTGGTTAGAAACTAGAACGCCAAAATTGGAAATATTAAGGAAGAAAGTTTAATTGGACTGTGTGGTCCCAGAAAATGAAACGAAGGAAGATTTTTCAATTTCTGTCAATCCAATAATAGGATATACATCAGAGGTGGGTTCCTCCCGTTTTGGACCGTTTCTATAGAACCGGTAGTAACTTGGCAGCCTGGGTCGCTAGAACCGGCAGCGACCCAGGCCTGCCACATCCCCGAACCGATTCTTTTGGCGGCGCCATGGGCACCGCCATCTTGTTTTTTGCTTTTTTTAAGCACTGCGCATGCGTGAAGCGCGCCCGCGCGGCACAACACTGAGCGAACTGGCAGCGAAGAAAACCAGAACCCACCCCTGATATACATGTATATACATGGACATCACTGGATAGAATACATAGAAATCAATGTACAAGGAAGTGGAAGAATTCAGTTATAACAGCAGATACGTAGCCAGGGTCTGACTGTGGAAGAGATCATGAACTGCTCATGTTCGAGTTCCAAGTCAACCTAAAGTAAAGTAAGTAAAGCTGAACTAGAAGAAGCACGCCAACCAGTGACCATGATAACAATCTATTAAGGAAAACATCAGGAATTGCTTTGAAATCCTGAAACTCATTGATAGGGAACCAGAGAAACTGTGGAGTTAGATCAATGTAATTGTTAAGGATGAAAAAGAGACTGCTGAAGTCCAAAAAAAAAAAAAGGTAAGAAAGCAAATTGATTGTTAGAACAGAGGAAACTGCCAAGAAAAGAAGCCAAAGTCAAGAAAGACAAAAATCTCAGGAAGGTGCTTAGTTCTAACCAAACTGTGCCAGCAAATCTGGAATACAAAACAGTGGCTAGCAGATGGGAAAAGGTCTGTCTAAGGACTAATACTAAAGAAAAGAGGCTTAATAGAATGTGAAAACAATCATAAATATCTTTAATTTCACATGCTAGCAAAATAATGCTGAAGATCATTCAGTGCAGGTAAGAATTATACATGGAAATGGAATTGCCAGAAATTCAAGCTGGCTTTAGAAGAGGCCAGGGAACAAAAGGCATTATTGCTAATGCAGGTTGAATAACTGAGAACACAAAAACATTAAGAAGAAATTAATATATGCTTCATTGTATATAGAAAGGCCTTCAACTGTGTCAACTATGTTAAGATCTGGAATGTGCTTTGGAAAATGTGAATCCCAGAACATCTTATGATCTTGTGCAAAACCTGTATCCTTCCCCGTATGGCCAAACAGACTAGGTCAGGGTTGACAGAGGAGTAAGACAAGGCTATGTATTCCCCCTTTATTTATTCAGACTACATACCAAATGTACTGTATATGGAGGGAAACTGAATTGGAAGAAGATTACAAAATTTAAAATTGGAGGAATAAATATCAATAACTTGTGTGATAAAGCTATTCTACAATATGCTCAATATGTGGCTACCCTTGAATAGAAATCATGACTGAGGCAAAATGTGGCTGCTAATTGGTATAGGTTGTAGGGGTCGTAGGTGTCTGCATTGGAAAATCTGTACAAGATGTCGGTTGCCTGTCAGACACAATTTAAAACACTGGTGTTGATCTTTAAAACCCTAAAGAGCTTAAGACGGTATCTGTGCATATCATCTCTGTCTTACAAATCTACTGAGTTGCTTACATCAGCAGAAGAAGCCCGTCTGAAAATATCCTAGCTGCCAGAATTTGGCTGTCTGTTATGTGGGACGAGGCCTTCTCTTGTGTAACTTCCAGGCCACAAAAAGTTCTCCCTAGGGCAGTGGCTGCTTTCGTACTCCCATTATTTACAAAAATGGTAAGAATACATTATTTAACTATTTGTTTTTAATTGTTAATCTATTTTAATGATACTAACTTTAACTCTACTGATTTTAGCATTCTGCATTTTGATTAATTGGTGGAAGCTACTTCGAGTACTACTACTAATAGTAAGTAGAAAAGTAGATATGAATTTATTAATAAACAAAACAAGGTAAGTTAATGTTTGAGAAAAAGAAACAAAAAATTGGAACTTTATCACACACTCCAGACATGAATTAATGACTATGAAAAAAATAAATTGCAACCAAAACCTCTGAAGGATAAGTTACCTCAAAATCTAATTATCCCAGTACTGGACAAATTACAGCCTATTGGCCAGAGATAGCTCAGGATTTACATCTTTCCATTGCTCCCTGAAATCACACTGCTGAAATTTGGAGCACAATGGCCCAATTTGAGGGCTGCAATTCATGTGTGTAAGATAAATAAGGTTGGGAATAAGAATGGGAAGGCTCTAGGAGGGTTCCACATCTAATTCCCACCCATAAACACCCCAAACTACCCAAAGTATTGGATTTGATGGAATGGCTGATTTGATATGTTTTTTGGGAAAAAGTTAAAGGACGGGAATGAGAGCAGGAGTTCTGGGGGTTGGGGGCAAACTTATTCTTGCCCTCTCCAACATTGTCTCTAAATTCCCTCCCCAATTATTTCAGGTGATTATTCAAGTTATGGATTTTTTTAGGCTTGAAATGGGAGTGCTTTGCCTCACAAAGGCTTCCCCTCCCATTTGTATCCTTAAGCAAATGAACAGGAAGCAAAAAAGAAAAAAAAAGCCTCTACACTCTTAATGATATTGTTGGGCCACCAAGTGTCCTTAGAAATTAGAAGAGCAGAGGGCCCACAGCTCAAACTTCCACACTTTACCTGTCCCTGCAATACCATGATATATCTCTGTGGATAAAATGAACCATGATGGGGTTATCCCTGGAAAAGAAGGATCATTAAGTATTAAAGAAGCATTAAAAAAAAGCTTTTAGTAATGAAGGAAAAGTTCACATTTGACTCACTTTTACTTGTTGTGTAAATGTCTGGCGTCGGAGCTGCTTTTACTGTTTGTGATGTTGTTGAGAATTCTGGGAGACATGGCATCATGGAGCCCAAAACCAGAACAAAGCACAGCACCAGGACCTACGGGGGAAAACACATAGTAGAAATATTCAGTGCACTGACTGAATAAAAAGGATATTTGAAGAGATGAATAGTAAGAAAGAGAAGAGCTGGAAATCACCAAAACAACTTTGTAATGGAGAAGTAACTATATCAAGGAAAACCCAGTCTCACTTCTCTATTGAGCCATAAAGCTTATGAGTGATTGCTGTGGGAAAGATGAGCTATACATGTAATAAATGAAATATATTTAGGAAAATCAATAGATTTCCAGTTTATGGTTACATTTTTAAAAATTTAGATATGTGTGTTTACAAGAAGTTAAGAACAGATTTAAATTTGTAATCATTCCAGTCTATCACTGGGAAATTTTATTTATTTATTTATATTTCACATTTAGAAATTACCCATCTCCTTCATAGAGCAACTCAAAGTTAGTGGCAAATACATTCATAGGGTTTTCAAAATGATATCAGGCTTCCAAGAACCCCTGGTCAGCATATACACTCAGTATATTTTCCATCCAGCCCTATAACTACATGCTATAGATCAGAGTTCAGGAATAGTCCACATTGAGCCTGCCACTGAGTAGGAACTGAACATTGCATCATTTGTTTCACGCTACAAACACATCTTTAGGTAAGAATAGGAGGAATAATATTAAAGACCTACTGAAACAATATTCTTTTTCTGCTCATCTAGAATTGATATACTCTCCCCAGCAAGTGATGTAGGGATGAAGAAAGTTTCTACATCTAAATCTACATCTAAATCTACTGAATTTTTGCCTATCAGGAAGAAGTTATTCACAGGCCCAGAAAACTTTACCAGAAAAAGGAGAAAACTTTACAGTTGTAATGAAAGAAAAAAAAGAGTGGGATGGGAATTTTGGCTCAATTCATCGAATAATAATCTTATATTTGGTCACTTTGAATCTGCAGCACAGAGAATGCATATCTGAAGCTGCCTTTATTTTCGCCAGAATGGAACAAAAGTAAATTATATCTTAAACTTATTCAACTTTCATTTAAAATTGATAGAAAAATTGTACCATTATGTTTTTCTTACAATGAATTTTCCTGTGACAGCTATAAAATGGATGTCAGCTTTTGCTATTTTTATACCAGAGGTAAGAGCCCATTAGTATTCATTAGAAAAATTCCTTGGTTTGGAGTGGGAAGCGAGGAGGATGAACATTTAGCTGATGGTTACAGGAAGGAACATTACTCATTCTATGAAGTTTGCAATCTAAATCTTATGCTGTGGATTCAGCGTATGCAGAAATACCATAATTCAAGCTACATTTGGTGATTAGAAAATAAATATATAAATTTTCCTGACACAATAGCTAACAAAACTTTATTCAAAGTGAGGAATAGAGGAAGGGGAAGCAAGTTGATCAGGGCACTATCATCTAAGCAAGTAAGCTCAAAGTATTCATCCCTACTGTTCTTATACTGCAAAAGTGACTTTACAATACTAAGAGCAATTTCACACTGCAGCCTATGTTGCTTGCCTCATGTAATGTCCCAGCTGTTTCTTAACTGAGACTGAGATGATGCTTAGTCCAAATTGCAGCCATGTGTTACCCCTTCAAGGTAATCCAAACACAAGAAGCACAACCTTCAGTACTAATTCTATCTTAATTGTAAGATTGTATTAACAGAATCTTGCAGGTCTGAAAGTACCTCTCCTGTTCTACTCTCCTGAAAATTAGAGAGGTTCCCTTCTGAAATGTTTTCTCTAACTTTCGTCCTTTGGGTTCGAATTTCATTTATTATTCCCCTGCCTAAAGCTTTTCCTCCTGTCTTCCAAGGTCATTCTCACATACCATTATACTATGCAAGACTTGATTGCGGGCCACTCTCTTGCTTTTTGTTTTTTCCATCCATACAGGGAAGACAGCCTGATAGGTTGGCTGATTCCTGTGTAGAATGATCTATTAATGCTTGTCTTTCCCTTCCAGGGACTGTTCCTTGCTCATGAGTCCCTGGGCCTTTCCTTTGCTTTCCTAGATGTGTGCACATAGATGCCTTCACCACCATCCCTTTCCCACATTATGTCCTCGGACACTAATTCAAACCCTTTCTATTCTTTCCCCCCACTTCAGATACCAATATTTATAACCTCAGGATTAGAAAAATCAGTCACTATTAACCAGCAGAGATCGAAATCTAACAGCTTAGGAAGAAATGGCCACCCTGGGCACCAACCAGCTATTGGGAGAGAGGGAGCATAACAGATATTGTAGCCAACCAGAGTGGAGGTTGTTACTAGAATGGAACAAACTTTCAGAGACCATCTACTCTGAAGGGCTTCAGATTCCCAGATCAGAAAACAGCTGATTTGATTTGAAGCTGGAAATATGGGTGGGGTACAGGGGTGGGTTCTTCTTTTCTTCGCTGCTGGTTCGCTCAGTGCCACGCTGTGCAGGCGCGCTTTGTGCGCATGGGTGCACTTCGCGCATGCGCAGTGCTTAAAAAAAGCTGTGCATGCGCAGAAGCAAAAAAAAAAAAAGATGGCAGCGCCCATGGCGCCACCGAAAGAACCGGTTCGGGGGCGTGGCAGGCCTGGGTTGCTGCCGGTTCTAGCGACCCAGGCTGCCAAGTTACTACCACCAGAGGAACCCACCTCTGGTGAGGTGTACATTTGTAATGGACCAGGAATGGGAAGACAACATCCTTTTCTGCCTTCAGGAAGTGATGAGCGTCCTTTACTGCAATGGGCCAAACAGCAATTGGGTAATCGGTCCTTAACTTTGCAAAATTTCAAAGCCAAGATCACACTGAATGGAAAATGATATGTCTACAAAGAAAGTTTTAAAAGGATACTATGTAGACCTTACCATCAGGCATGTTCCTGTCTGTGTAGAGACCATTTTGTATGGCCTGGAAACCTTGCCTGCAACCAGAGATTGTAGCTTTTGTAACTGCTGCAGAAGAGTCCTAGGAAATTAATTTTAAAAAAATAACTTTTTCATCATCAGAAGAAAACGCATAAAAAATTAAGAGCTCTAAAAATAGCAGGTTTATGTTCTTCTATAAGAAAATATATTATTTATTTCTTTAATACATTTATATGGTTGTCTACCTCACAAAAATGACTTTGGAAGACTGTTTTATAATAATTAAAAACTACTTAGTAATTAAAACAGTCCAAATACCCAAAATGAGCAATTAGTACAATAACCTATATACCATAGCTGAAAACCATATATTATATATTTATTATTGAATATGGAAAGTCCCTGGGTTACAGCCACTCGTTTAGCAACTGTTCAAATTTACAAAGTTGCAGCATTGCAGTGTCCCTGCAGTCATGTGACCATGATTCGGGCACTTGGAAACCAGCTTGCAATTATGAAAGTTGCAGCATCCTGCGGTCACATGATTGCCAATTATGCTCTTCCCTGCCATTTTCAAATTCAATGGGGAAGCTGGTAGGAGGTTAAAAGTTGCTCCAACAAGTTGCTCCCACTTCCACTGTTTTTTGTTCCCAAGCCCAAGGCACCCCTGAGTGGCATGGGGATGTTGTACTCCATAACACCTCCACCCACACTCTCTACCGCCTGCCCATCGCAGCGATTTGCATGTAGCTCTCGCCAACCCACTATAGGTCTTGCTTGCCAGACTGCTTGCCTTCAGTCCCTCTTAAGATGTTGTGATCACATGAGACCCTCACTTAATGACCTGTCTTCATTTAACAACAGCAACTGGAATTGCTGGGATTGCCATCACTATGTGGTGTGGTTGCGCACCATTGTGCTTTATGACCATATCTCTCAGCAACATAAATTCCAGTCTGTACTGTGCTTTTGTTGTAAAGGAATCCTACTAATAATTCACAGAGATAGGCTATTTCTCTCTTTTGGTCCTTTTGAGTTAATGTTAATACCTGGTAACTGCCTGGACTATTCCCTGCAGGGTTTTGTTTTTTGTTTTTTGCTTTATTTTCTTCATAGGACTGAGAGAATGACTGGCCCAAGGTCAGCCAGTTGGTTTTGTACCTAAGGTAGGATTAGAACTCAAGGTCCCCTAGTTTTTAGCCTTCAAATTGGCTCAACTAGGTAGGGACTTTGCATTCCAAAATGGGGTAATCTGATAATTCATCTAATAATAAATCATGGAATATATTAATTTCAACTGCATTTGTATCTGAAAAGCTGGATACAGTTTCAGAAGAACTACATTGGGCTTTGCAAAGAATACTCCTAAGTGGAAGAAAAAGTACAAGAGACAAAGATTTGGGATTCTGAATGCAGCGGAGAGTCCAGAATTGGTGGGAGAATAAGAGAAGAGTCATGACTTGTCCAGTAGATGGCAGTCATCAGCTATCAATAAAGCTATCAAACCTACTGAAAAGCACAGAACCTTTGAAAAACAAAATATGCTTCAAGCTTCCAGAATCCTAAGATGCTCTATCTATAAAGTAGGACCAGAACCTGCTGTTGAGCATAAGAGAAAAGCATCTGTTAGAGCCACTGAATGAGGGCAGAAAGCACAAATGGAGTGGAAAAGCTCAAGCACAAATCAAGATTATTTGAGGGGGCAGATTCTGGATAAAAAAGTCAAGAGTGCATCTAAAATTGTATCCATAGCACATTAAGCAAAAACAGATTCCTGTATTTTATTCACATGTTTATCTACTGAGAGCATTTATTTGGCCACTGAATTCAAACAATAAATTGATACAAACTCTGAGCAATGAGCAAAAATACCAAAATCAAAATTCAACAATGCTAGCTAAAAACAATCAATCAATTTCCAAAGACTTAAATTTATTACACTCATCATCCTGACTCAAACACCTGAAGAAGGCAAGATTTCACTGCTTATCTAAAGGCCTGCAGGTCTCCAAGGGTAGCATCATGTAGGGTAAAAGTAAAGATAAAGGTTTCCCCTGTCCAGTCCGACTGGAGGGGGCAGTGCTCATCTTCATTTCTTAGCCAAGGGACCCAGTGTTGTCTGAAGATGTTTTCTGGGGTCATGTGGCCAGTATGACTATATGCCGAGGCACACGGAATGCTGTTACCTTCCCACTGAAGTGGTACTTGTTTATCTACTCACATTTGCATGCTTTCGAACTGCAGGGCAGGAGTTGGGGCAAGTAACAGGAGCTCACCCCATCGCGCAGCGCCTGGGTCTCGAAACTGGGCCGTCAGCTTTCCAGCTGACAAGCTCAGCATCTTTAACCGCTGAGCCATCGCACGCATCCCCCACATATTACAATATCAAACTGGGAATGTCTACAATGTGAGTGACAGAGAGCAGAGCTTACCAGTCCAGAAACAGGTACAATTGATGCAAAAGATAGAATTCTGCAAATATCCCCTCTGAAGCAGGATTTGTGAATCTAGGAGGACTACCAAATTGTATTATACTCACAAATGAAACTATATTACAGTCACCTATTGTCAGTAGGACATTGTATAGATGTTTTTCTGTATTTTATAAGCTATTACTTTGTTTAATTTTCACCTTTCATTGGCAGTTAAGCCAATTCTGAGGGATCTTGTTGTTTCCCCCCATTTTTACATGGAGTAGATATTTGAGTTCCCTGCATGTCTTTTAGTCCAAGAAAATTCCTTGGGTTGAGATGTTGTTATGTAGGACACTGTGCCTATGCAAGCAAAGACCAATTCTAGGGAAGCTAAAGTACATAGATTTCGCCTTTCCAGTCATTATGATCTGTAAGTTGGATTGGAAGGGCAAAAACAGTGACCAGTGAGAAACCCCCCTTGGGTTAGGAAAGACGACAAATTTATAATCTCTTGATTAAGATTCAACTCCTGGCAACTAGATGGTCCCATCAATGTTATTTTTGTGGCAACACAAGTTCTTTGCCATTTTCAACTTCCAATCTAGTCTATAGTCCAGAGACCTTTGTGATCTCTCATCAAAGTACTAATCAGTTCTGATCCCACTTAGCTCTTTCAAACTTGCCAAGCTTGACTAGATGCTGTCATCTGCAGTAGCTTATCTTATGCTAATATACATCTTCCCCAAGAACCTGTCAGCAATTTATTTCCCAAATGGGACTATGCCCTTTTCTTGGCTGTCTGTGCTACGTAGTATAACCAGAAAACAAGTTCTCAACCAACAGTCAGCTCACAAGGTCTAGGAAGGAATAGCACTTCCTCACAGACCTCTAAATCTACAGGGATTTCTCTGTCTCCAGTGAACTCAGGGCTCAACTAGTTGTCAGCTCTCTCTACCCACAACCTTTCCAAACTACTATTAAAGCAGAAGTTCAGGCCCTAATCAGTAAAATGAATAGTGAAGGAGGAGCCAGATGCAACAGGGCTGCCTTACCATATTTTAAACTAAGAAAAGAAACACTTCCCTTTAAGTAAACCTCCACCCTCCCCTAATATGACAGTTATGTCTGGAAACTAAAACCACTTAATAGCTGTGCTGGACTCTTCCAAGAAATGAGCTTTAGCAAGGGAATCAGGGCACATTGCCTTCCTGACATTTTTTTCCGGTGTCCTTCAAATTTTGTTTTCCTTATCTATTCTGTGTCCTTGGCTATAAATGCCTTTCCATAACTCTGGGTTATACCTATTTGACATTGGTAGGCATCTCGCCAGTGAATCTAATCCTTGACACATTTCAAATCAACTAGCAGCCAGCTGAGTTGACCTACCATGCAGAAGAGTAAGGAGGCTGATTAAGGTTGCAGGTGTTGGGTGCACGTGCTACATGCAGTGTCTGGCCACCAAACTATATTTCAATACTACTGGCAGAAGAGCATCCTCCGTATACCAAAAGCAGCTGGACAGTTTATAGAGGGCAGAACAGTACTGCCTTTGGGTGCAATGCAGTAATGTGGCTTTGGTGCAATGGAAGATAGTCTCCTGCCTCAGCACTGAAATATGGTTGAACTCCTAATTATTTTGTGAACCTAGACTTGAGGAAGGAGCCAATTTGTCTTTCAGTATATGTAGCAAAAGGGATTGAGTCAGCCTGACAGAGGACAAGTGCCTAAAGATGCACTTTCTATTTGGCCCATCACCAATAAGGGCCACTCACCACTTGCTGAGCAAAGGAATGGTTGATGGCCTCCACCTCCCACTCACGGCCAATCATAAATGCACCTCACACCCATGTTTCCCACCTCCTAGCTTCAGTTCAAAAATGCTATATTCTGACTTGAGACATTCAGAATGGATGGTCTCCCTCTCTTCTTTCTATTCCAGTAGCAGCCCCAGCTCAGGTTGGTGGCAGTGCCTGAGATGCCTCCTCTGCCCCACTGGCTGGTTGCTGCCTGAGCAGCCATCTCATCTTAGGCTGTGAGTCTGCTCTGATCTCTGCTGGTTGGAAGTGGTTGAATTTTGATAATACTGCGGTTGCTTCACTGATTAAATCAACGAGCTATCCTCCCCATTAGAAATTCCATTCAGGTCCTACATCCCCCAGTGAGTACTCTTTTAGTCTCTGCCCAGACTGGGTGAAGCATGTTCCCCTTACTTTCCTGATCCCTGCCCAGTGCCCTCAGTACAGTAAAGCTTTGCTTCACTTCTCTCTCCTTTACTTTTTTAAAAACTTGTTTAAATGGCAGCATAGGAACAGGGCTTCTTTGTTTCTATGAAACTGGGGACTACTCGGGAGTTGGGCGGCATAGAAATCTATCAAATAAATAAATAAAATAGACTACCAGTTGTAGCCTTCCATGGACCTACAGAGAAGCAAGGGAAGGAAAGAACAACAACAACCTGTTGCCCCTTGCTTTGGTTTTTATAGCACCAGAGTTATGATGGTACCACAAAGGATTATTGCTGATGATGTTGTTTTAAAAAAGAGTCTGCTTTAGTATCAAGGGAGATAATGTGGGAAGAGAGATGAAGGCATCCATGGGTGCAATCATCTGGGAAAGCAAAGAAAAGGCACAGTAACTTGTGAGGAAGGAGTAATCCCTAAAAGGAAAAGGCAGGTATTGGTAGACCGTTCCACACAGGAACCCACCAGCCAGATATCAGGTTTGCCTTCCCTATAAGGATGGTAAGAGCAACAAATCAGGTCTTGCCATAATTCCAATTCCAGTTCAGACTAGAATTTCTGTAGTTGCCCTGAGAAAAGGCTGCAGGCAGCATATTTGAGCAGCAGCTTCGGCTGCAGGATATAATTGCCCTTAGAGGAAACGGTCAGCTTAAGAATTGGTCTGGAAAGACATTTGTAGCAGAATTTCAGTACAGTACTAGAGTTGGAATACACCCAGGAAATGTGCCTATTTGTCTCTCTCCCTGCTCCAATTATTCAAAAAGCAAATAAACCACAAAAGTTCAGTCCTGGCTGTCTCAACCCAAAAATTCCTAAAACTTACTAACCAAATGCAGCTGATTCATTGCTGGGAAAAAACTAGAAGAGAAGAAACCCAAAACCTGTTCCTGTAGGGTAATCTAACATCTATCAAAAAGTAGATATGTAAAAGAAATATATTGCAGATTTATTTGCTAGACAAATGAAAGAATGCATTAAATGTAATCTCTTGTAGCAAGAGCGGATAGTGAATCCTGTAATATTCAACTTGCAATATTTTTGGGCCTGCAAACTATGTGGCATATACTAGGAGAGGTTATATAGAAATATGGATATACTTGATAAAACTGCATATCAACATGCATGTATAAGGAAAAAGTACATATACATGTGTGAATATTTAAGGAAAGTATATAAAGACAATACAGGTAGTCCCTGACTTCCAACAGTTCATTTAGTGACTGTTCAAAGTTACAACGGCACTGAAAAAAGTGACATGACCATTTTTCAGTTATGACTGTTGAAGCATCCCCATGGTCATGTGATCAAAAGTCAGATGCTTGGCAACTGACTCATATTTATGACAATTGCAGTGTCCTGGGGTCATGTGATCACCTTTTGAGATCTTCTGGCAAACAAAGTCAATGGGGAAGTCAGATTCACTTAACAACCGTGTTACTAACTTAACAACTGCAATGAATCACTTAACAACTGTGGCAAGAAAAGTCATAAAATGGGACAAACTTACTTAACTTAGCATAATTTCACTTAGCAACATAAATGTTGGGCTCAATTGTGGTCGTAACTCGCGGACTACCTGTATACAGATTTTAAGACTGCTGTAACAATTACTTTCAGAAAATCTGGCACGTATGCACTACTGCTATGAATTAAGGATAATCTGTATTATTTATATCACGAAGGAAGGGGTGGAGCTAAGTGATCTTTTTTCTGCATTCTCCCAACTCTTTTTCTCAACAGGACCTTTTGGTAAAGATAGGAACATTTGGGTTCTCCTCACCTGTTTGCATTTTCTAACGTCTCCACCTTTTTCCACAGTTCATTATTCTCAGATGTATACGTCTCAACTCTGGAGAAGTAAAACAAAATCATGAATATAATGTACACCCATTCTGCTCCAGATTCTAGTTCCTAAGGACTCAAAGCAAATGGAATGTTATTTGTGTGAAAGCAATTAAAGTGCACACATTTTGTTCTGTAAATAGAAACTTTGGGAAAGCCTGAGCAGGCTGGGGATTGTGGTGGGTGCTCATGGAGAGAATGGAGGATTTTAACCTGTTCTTTTCTCTGCCACAATTCTGACAAAACTGGTCTTTCTGAAGCTTCTATTTACAATTCAAGGAAAGCCTCTATTAGTCATGTGGTAACAGTTGTACACATCAGACTGTCTCAAAAGACTCGCAATGATTATTACATTTCATTTTGAAAACCCTGAAGAGAAAACATGCAATTTTTTTTAAAAGAGGCATTTTAAATGAAATTAATCCTAAATTATCAGTCTGCCCAGGCCCATTTTGGCCCCTGAAAAATTACGCAGCACAACCACTGATATGAATTCCTCTTGCAAATACGAAGGATTTTCTTCCAGGCCTTGCCCATGGCCTGCTCGTGGGAGGCCTTGTGGCTTACTTCTCAGCAAGACAACACCCACCATTTGCACCATTTGAAACTAAAACAGCAATTTTGGAGAGGCCATTTTGTTGGCAGTTTGGCAAACAGAGAAAAACCTACACTTCCGTTCTACCCTCCCTCATAATCCCATAGCTGTTCAGGCTTCCTTGGGACTCCTTGGGACTGCTAACATTTCTATAAAGAATTTGTGCGGATTAATTTCAACTGTGTGGGTAATATGGCATCCAGTTTGGTCTTAAGCATCTCTGTGTTTGCTCCCTGCCAGGAAACAGGCTGTATCTGATAAATGATTTGAAGCAGCTTAGCACTCTGACTACAAATACAGAAATCAGGGATGAGTAAGCCCTAGTCATAAATCCTGTGTTTGTTCTGAGCACTGATATGTTGCCTTACAATTAGGAAACATTCAGGGTGGTTAAAAATTGTATTAAAGATGACAATAAATAAAACAGCCAAAGACAAATTATTGTGTAGTGGGCTTCAGTAGGCCAGCATAGCTACAACAGCATTTATTGACTCAAAACTGGAACTGAGAAACTGCAGGCAATTCCCTGTAATTTATACTCTGGGCCCACAGGGCCTTAACCAATCATAATACTTGAAAAAGTCCGCCCAAATATGAATGTTCTAAATTTCCCTCCAAAACAGTTGGAGTTAACAGTTAGGGTCATCTAAAGGTTAGTTTCACTTTAGCAGGGCTTAACACAACTATATATATTCAATACATAACACAAATGTAATTACACAAAGTCACCATGGACTCCTTGGGATTTTTATGTGATTCCCACTGTACACAATATGTAGCAAGAAAAGCAAAATGGCTATTATTGACTGCACTGCATTTTTGAGTCCTTCAAAATTACTCACAATGTTTATTACATTTATCTTCATTATACATCAGAAAATAGGCAATAATGATTAGTCCAAAGCAATCCAAGGAGTAATCAACACTCCTATGCCTTTCACCAAGAGAAGCACCCAATAGTAGAATAAAATCAAGTCAAAGGCTCAAATATCTCTCAAAAATGAATTTCATTCATAGGAACAGAAAAAAAGAAATTCAGCAGAAACTTTCACTTAGGTAGAAACAGACTTGAGTATAAATGGAGATGTGCCTTTTTTGTTATTGGTGTATTTTCCCCCCTTTCTTTGTTCCATGTTATTAAACGAAGAAAAGGTAACAGATTAAACTTAAAAACAATAAAGTAATGGCTATAGACTGCATTAACTTTTAGGTCACAAAACACTTATGGGTTGCTGTGTGTTAATCAGGCTACATTTGTAAGACTGTGTCCAGTTCTGGCTACCCCATTTTAAAATGGACCTTAGAATGAATTAAGAGAAAATCAGTTATGAATGGTGAATAGGCTAAAAACCAAATTCTATGAGCTACAGCTAGTAGATTTGCACAGGTTTAGCCTGGAAAAGAAAACAAAATATAATTGCAGACCTCAAATATCTGAATGTCTGTCATGCAAAAGATGGAAGAGATTATTTCTTTCTCCAGGCCTGGAACCAGTGAATAGAAATTCCAAGGAGGCAAATTTCAGTTAAGCATTAGAAGAAATATACTGAAAGAGCTGTTTGGCAGCAGAAATGGCTGGCCTGGGAGGTGGTGGACTCTTCTTTGCTGGAAGGAATCAGATGGAGTCTGAATAGCCATCTGTTGGGGATGCAGCAATAGCATCTTGCACTGCTGACCTTGCATTGGGCAAGGGGTTGGATGACATGATGTTCAAGGTCTTTTCCAGCACTATGATTCCATGGATGTGAGCTGTAAACATCTTGGCTTCTTTTCCCTCTTTACTCAGCTATTTGTGCTGCTTGGGAAACTAAGGATTTTTGAAGGGGCTAGGGAGAGCACTTTATTTTCCATTACTGCTTTAAACTCTGTTCTGAAATAAACATCACATTGCTCTATTATTTATTAGATGCCTTTAATAAATAAATTTGTTAAATTTATTGGTTTATGAAACCGGTGGACGTTGTATATAACAACAAAGCAAACATGTATCATCAGCAAACAGGTAAAGGACAGAAAGACTAGACATAGTCTTATAGTCTGCGTGTATGAGTTTTTTAAATGTTTTTAAATGTTTTTATTATGTTTTCTTTTAATGGTTTTTTATATTGTTGTGAGCCGCCCAGAGTCCCTTGGGAGTTGGGCGGCATACAAATTTAATAAATAATAATAATAATATTAAGAATAATGGCTATTTTTATTAGAAGCAGGGCATTACAAACAGTACAAATAAATATTTATCCTAATACTGCATCTAGACTGAAATAGATGTAATGAAGATTCTGGATCAAAGTTAAGGAAAGACTACAAAGTACAACAGGCTAAAAATAGGTGAGGTCTCTAACTCAATNAGACTGCGCTACTCGGAACATCATATATTTTAAGAAGATACTTGGTTGATACCTAGGATGCTGGCAGCAACCCGTATCAACCATTAGCACCAGTCAGTGGTATTTGTGACACTTTTAAATGTTCAGTTGACTGAGTTTCATGTTTAATGAATAATAATAATAATAATAATAATAATAATAATAATAATAATAATAATAATAATAATAATAATAATAATAATCTCAAGATGTTTATTTGACTAACCATAAATAAGTTCTGATTATTCCATGGCTGATGAGTTGCATAAATCATAATTATGCTTTGATACAGCCTCTGAAATGTGTGATACTTGATAACATTTGGTGGCAGAATAGTTTCCAATCTTCAATGGAAGTAAAAAGAAAATGGAGATGTACAAATGAATAATTATGCTTGTGGGGAAATAAGATTATTTAAAATTATTTATTTTAAATAAAATAAAATTTATGAGGAGATTCAGAAAGGGTTTGAGCTTCAGATCTCTCAGACTGGGAATTATAATAAGAGTGAATATTTTCTAATAAGTTGGAGTAATCTTTTCATATTTTAACCTCCACTTCTTATTGCTTATTAAATTAAGAATTATAGAATCATAAGGCTGGAAGGGACCTCAGAAGTCTTCTAGTCCAACCCCTTGCTTAAGGCAGGAGCTTTATATTATCCCAATCAAATGGTTGCCTAGTCTATTTTTGAAAACCTCCAGTGATGGAGCACCCACAACCCCAGGAAGCAAGGTATTCCATTGCTTAATTGTTCTCACTGACAGAAAATTTCTCCTTACCTTTCGGTTGGATGTCTCTTTGACAAGCTTTCACCCATTACTTCTTGTCCTGTTTTCTGATGCCTTAGAGAACAAGTCAATCCCTTCTTTTTTGTTAACAGTCCCTCGAGTACTGGGAGATAGTTATCATGTCCCCCTGATCCTTCTTTTTGATAGGCTAGACATACCTAGTTCCCTCAACCATTCATCATAGAATTTGGCCTCTAGACTCTTTATCATCTTTGTTGCTCTTCTCTAAATACTTTCCAGGGCCTCAACATCTTTTTTTGTATCGTGGTGAACAGAACTGGATACAATATTCCAAGTGTGGTCTCATCAGTGTACTAAAGTGGTACTATCACTTGTTGTCTTGATGCTATCCCTCTGTTGATGCAGCCTAGGAATGCATTGCCTTTTTTGTCGGCTGCAGCACACTGCTGGCTCATACTTAAGTGGTGGTCCACTAGGACACCTAGATGCCTCTCACTGTTACTACTGTTGAGCAGTTTACTAATAGAATATTTTGGAAATCAATAAAGAGAGAGATGTCCTGAAGAACATTGTATTACAAGCTTGATTTGGAGAAGAAAATGGATACAAAGAAATTAATTACCGTATTTTTCGGAGTATAAGACGCACCTTAGTTTTGGGGGAGAAAAACAAGGGGAAAAAATCTGCCTCTGCCTCCCAGCAATTTGCCTCCCAGCAAACAGCAAACAGTACCATTTCTGTGCATGTGTGCCTGACCCATAGAAATAGCGAAGAATTGGAGAAATGTCCTCCCAATTATTTAAATAGATCTACTCCAAACATGACTAAGTCAGGGTTTAACTCAGCTGCCTTATCTTAATACTAAAACAGGACACTGTTACATTTCAGATTATTACTTGTACAGATGCTGTTAAAATTGATGTGGGTTTCTTGAAGTATACATTATTCTCTGCTATCTAAAAGAAGATACAATAGCACTGGGCCTCTTTAGATCAAGCATTTATTTTAAAAAGCTTTTTCTTTTTGTTTAGTTGTCTAGAACAATAATAAAGCAGTCTTTAAAAAAATAAGTCGAATAATTTGAACATTCTATAGGCATTTATAGTTATTGACTTACCTCCTTGCATCCAGTTTCAGCAGTCTGATTTGCACAAGAAAATAAAATTCTGCCTCTGCCTCCCAGCAATTTGCCTCCTTGCAGTTCTAGTTTCACTTTCATTTTAGCACTTGGGCCTGCCTGCAGCCTCTCAGCTGATGGTCGGGAGGTGATAATCAGTTGCTTCTGCTAATCAGGCTCTGTTCTGTTTGCTGCAAGGAGGTAAACTGCTGGGAGGCAGAGGCCAAAGGGTGGGGGGGGCTGGGTGGGGCTACATTCGGTGTATAAGACGCACCCAAGTTTTCACTCTCTTTTTGGGAGTAAAAAGGTGTGTCTTATACTCCGAAAAATATGGTAATAGGGAATAATATGGAGATGAAAGAAGATCTGGCCACAGACATTTGTTCTGAGTCAACCCAATGTCTTTTGATGCAATCCCCTTTCTGAATACACAAGACTGATTGCAGCCCTTCATTCAAATAAATTTGTATATTTTAGACAAACTAAATCCTAGCAACATTTATTTAGTTGAACCTTAATGCTCCTTAATGTGAAGTCTTTATCTGCTTTTAAACGATCCAGGTAAATGTGACATGGGATCTATGATCAAGATCTCCTATAGCACGGGTGTCAAACTCATCGTGTCATGTTGCTGTCACATGATGTTTTGCGACATTTTTCCCATTCGCAGAGTTGGGATCAGGGTGGCCTGCGCGTGACGTATCCGGCCTGCGGGCCGCCAATATGACACCCCTGTCCTATAGGTTTTGTGTTTTTGTTCATGGAATTCTTTGAAACAGGGAAAATGCTAACAGCTTGGAGGGGAGGAATTTCAGTGGAAAAAAATGACACTCAAGAAATAGCAGGCCAATCCCAAGCAACACTTCATCATTTTTTAAAAAAAATACCATGTGAGCTTTATTTGTTTGTTAGATTTTTATACTACCTTTATTTCTGGTCAAGTAAAGACTGTGTACTCAACTAATGCTCTGCCCTGCTTTTTTTCTTCACAACAATCCTGTGAAGTGAGTTGGGCTAAGAGAGAGTGACTGGCCCCAAATCAACCAGCCAAGTCTTCTAGGGAGGCCTATAACTAATGGCCTCCTGGTTTCTAGTCCAGTACCTTAGCTACCACACCAAACTGGCTCTCTAATTAGGCTTTCTAATTAGTCTTCCTTTTATTTTTATTCAGAAAGATTGATCTCTCATGACACATTTGTTTTGGCTCAAAAAGCTCTAATCTGTTTTTAGAAAGTTGTTTCTAATATATAATTTTAATCTTTTTGGCTGAAGTTTAAACCTATTACTTTTTACATCCGAACCAGAAAAAAACCCTGATCCTTTATTTTTCTTAAGGCAAACTTTACATGGAGCATTAGGCACCACAACATATAATTTTGTCCCTGACTGCTGAACTGCCCTTTTAGTACACAGCTGGCTGCTATAGGTCATATAGTTTTTAAACATATTAAAGAAAATGTCTAGAGGACAAAGGCAAAAGAAAATGACAGAAAGAAACACTAACAGATCTTATGGTTGCAGGATCCAATCTGAGTCGGTCACTGGGATCAGAGGTTTGTTCTTCCACTCTTTCAAACTCATGCTGGAGCCCATCCTCAGGGAATTTCTCAATCTCCAGGACACATCTGGAGATTGAGAAGTTCCCCAATGATGGGCTCCAGCATGAGTCTGAAAGCTTGGAAGAACAAATCTCAGGTCCTGGTGACCAACTCAGATTGGATCCTGCAACATTGTCCTGAGACACATATATTTGTCTTCATTCACAGTCTTATGATTGCCACAGGTGCAATAATGCAAGAAGAGGCAATTCTATTGGGCAGTAACTGAACCAAAACAGAGGCTAGTTTGTCTATTAGATAATTATCATACTGGAAATCCCAATCAAGTTCAAGAGAAACTAATGACATCACAAGCCTAGCATCAACTTCATGGGGTCACCCAGAGAAAATAATGGCTTACTTTTTCTCCAAGCACTCTACATATTCTTTCTTCTTTCTGCGACTCTCCTGTGCAGAAATCTAGAATGAAAAAAAGAAATATTAGTTACACTCAGAAGAATAATTCCATATTCGGTAAATATAGCAACCTATGGTCAAATTTCAGGCAACACAGGAAACTGTGAGAAGTTTCCCACAATTACACTGGAGACCCCTTTGAATCAGGACTGCTGAACCTTCCTCTTGTGATTTATGTTGCTGGACAAAAGAGTTGCTTGATGAATATTAGCACAGTTGACAGATTGTGGTTTTAGACCAGGAAATGGCATGAATTCTTTCCCAGCATTAAAGTTCCAATTTAATTTGTGGAAAGAGGGTGCTCTTCTAAATTAAGACACAGTACAGTTGTTTGTGGAAGCCGTCTCAAAGGAAGGCTCTTTTAAAGAAGCTGCCAGGAGAAGATGTTTTGTGATTTAAGGAGATGTCATCAGGTGCAATATATATACACATTCACAGATGCTGCAAATCATCTTCTCCCTTTTGAATCCAGATTACTGCACAGACCTAGAATATAGACTGAAATGTTATGACTATGGTCAGGGCTGGCTCAGGACATGTCGCTTGAGGCAAAGCAAAAAACTGTGTCCTTCCCAATTCCGCAAATAGAAGCCAATCCAAATGATGGTTGACTATTATTTCAGATTGGTGGTAGTCCAGCATGCTCTACCATATCTGAGAATAACAATGGCAATTTGGAGATATATAGCAGATTGCAATATGCCTATGGCTCAGACTTTGGCTTCTCCTGTCTGAAGCAAGTGCCTGACTTTGTCTAATGACAGGATCAAGTCTATCCATGAAGCAACACTCTCTTATTGATCACCCAGAAATTGTCACAATTGGCAGACAGTCTTTTATATAAATTGCATGCATAAATTTCTTGGTTTCGATCCCAGTGTTAATTTAGCCTTTTTTAAAAATACATATAAAGATCTTGGAGACTTGCATTCAATCAGTACAAAGTGACCTAGATGGACTAACAGAATTATAGAACTGTAGAGTTGGATGGGATTATAAGGATCATCTAGTCCAACCCTCTGCAGGGTCAGGAGAATCAATTAATCCATGAAGTTGTTTGTCTAGTCTCTTCTTAAATACTTCCAGATATGGATCACCCACAATTTACTTAGGTAGACTTCTGTTGTACAGAGCTTACTGTCAGGAAAATTTTCCTTATATTTAAATGAAATCTTGATAGCTAGCTGCAGCTTGTATCTGTTATAGCTACATACAGTATTATTTTCTGTAATATAAGCGGTATGCCTCTCCATAGCATTTTTGCTATTGCATTCTTGTACTGGTGACCATTAGCCTCTGGTTAAGTGATTTTAAGTCTGAACTCACATGACTCTTCTTTTATGCTTATGGTCGAGCTGAGCATATGTTTTTATTTTACATTTATGCTTTTATACTATATGCAAAAATAAGTTCCTGGCATCTTCATTTTAAAAATTCTTTCAAATAGCGGTACTAAGGGAGAACTGGAAAGTAACTGCCAGACTGAATAGACAATAGTGTGACAGAGAGACCAATAGTTTGCTCGGTATATGCATATGTTATAGATTAAGTTGGATTGCCTACTCACATTAAATTTCTCCATATTTGAACCATGTTCCTAATGCATTATTCTATGAAAGGATTGACTCTTTACTCCTAAACATTTGCTCTCAGGCTACATTGCCCAATCCAATATATAGATTTCTCATAATCTCTACACAGATCTATCATGGGTGACATAAATTGTAGTCCAACACATCTGGAGATTGGCAAGACCACTCTAGGATATCTAATACTGTACAATATTTTGCCTGAGAGACATCTCATAATGTTCCCACAATATTAATATAGCACATTGTCTTCTGAGGTTATGCAAGAACTTTATTTTAAATACACATTGATGAATCAAGTCTACGTTCTATTCAGAATGCAAATCAGCCTGCAGACAAATGACTGTGGCTTAACTTCTCAGTGGATCAGAATTGCTAAAAGAAGCTGAATCATTCTTGCC
Organism: Thermophis baileyi; assembly: GCA_003457575.1. NCBI lineage: Eukaryota > Metazoa > Chordata > Lepidosauria > Squamata > Dipsadidae > Thermophis > Thermophis baileyi. The sequence continues at coordinate 4,389,615 of QLTV01001682.1, forward strand.
AGATGGATTGTACCTTATCTTTGTTTGATTCATAGAAAGTGACTAACACATGCTGTTGGTTCATGAAAACTCACATTTAGGAAGGAATCCACAATTATGGATGTGTGAATCAGTAAAAATCCTATCCAGTTTATTGTCTGAGTTACTGACCACAATTGCAGTTTGATAAAAGTTTTTTTGCAATCTTTGCAGGTTTTCCAGACAACCTTTCCCAAATTTAAATATTACTAATAATGGTTCAAGAGTTGGGAAACGGAAATATTCTAGATGAAGACAATGGAAAACTACTCCCATACTGTTGGTAAGACTGTTGGTAAGAAAATTAAATGTATGGGTCCAGTTATTTGCCAGGAGTATCTTTACCTTTTTATTGCATTAGTACACTATTTTCAGCAATGCATTTTATTTTCAAAATTGTGTTTTGTTTTTGCAGATTGCAGGAAAAAATTAAATGTTAGCTAGATTTTTAAAATATTTTTAATAGTTCATACTGCTATGCAGCATAGTGAAATGGAACATTCAACTTAGCAGATTCACCCTTATTCAGAATCAGTATTGTAGACATTTGCTTCTAAAATCACTTGGGTAAAAAATACTTATTGGGCAACCAGCTGATGGAACTAAATTTAAAAGTTGTACATTATGAATGTGAAATAAGACAGTAATATGATGTAAATACTTCTTATCTTGACATGTATGCACGTACTTTATAACAAGGGTGTAAAACTGGAGGCCCATGGGCTGGATGCGTCATGCACAGGCCACGCCCACCCCAGCTCCGTGAATGGGGAAAACGTTGCAAAACATCATGTCACGGCAACGTGACGTGGTGAGTTTGACACCCGTACTTTATAGTAATGTTAAGGTATTTCACTACTAAGTCCTTGTTAGTTAATTTATTGTTTCTCTGGTCTCCATTTATTTCAGCTTCTCCTATGTTAAATTTTAGATTACAATATACCCTCAGGGATATATTTCCTGCAAGCAGTTTGCACACTGATGACATGGAACAGAGAAATAGATAGGCAAGTAGGTAAACTGGTAGGCCAGTAGATAGATGATCAAAAGTCAATTTATGTTGGAATTCCAAAAATTACTCTTTCAGATTCTTGATTCCTTCCTAAATTAATAAGGTGGCTTTGAAAAGGTCAATCATTGTATGATTAAATATTACTGGGTGAATAGAAATCAAGGTAATATCTGCATCTATATTTATATATACCTCACCCCTGCCTCTCTAGCACTGCTCTTTACCAGTCTTATACAGTTGGAATAACAGACCTTGTTCTTGATCTTTCGCCTTACTCTCTTCAGTGCTTTCTCTTCTGCTTTAGTCAAAGGAAGCTTGGTTGGGATGGGATAGCCCTCAGCAATCAGGGTGCGCTTTTCCTCCTCGGTTAGGAGCAGGGGCCCTGAAGTTCCTTGTAGTTTCTGGGAACAAGAGCAAGAGCAAACCGTTTTCCCAAGCTATACATTATAATCTTACCCCAATTTTTGTGTGCAAAATAATGCATTGTCAAAGTCCTACACTGTAAGCATGAGCACAAGGGCGATCAAGGAACGAGAAAAAAAGGGAAGGGGGAAGGAAATTCTTGTATATTCAAATACAACAATATTTAAATAATTTCTAAAATAATACAGCATTAACATCATAACATTTTAAGCAATACTATAGTTTTCAAGGAGACATCAGGTGGGTCTCCTGGGCCAGAGTTCTTTAGCATAGACCATAATCATTTGGCTCCATGAATCCTGACTTGGAAGGGCTTCCTAAATTAATTTTGTTTCCATGTTAAGATTATGTGAAAGAAGGTTATTTAAGTCCTAAGCCAGTGATGGCGAACCTTTTTTTACTCAGGTGCCAAAAGGGCGTGTACGTGCCCACACCCATAATGCAATGTCCTCCCCCTGGGCATGCACGTGCTGCCCCCCCACACTGCCCCCCCCGCACATGCACGCAGGCCTCACTGAAGCCTCTGGACTTTGGGTAGGCCCGTTGGGCCATTTTTCACCCTCCCCAGGCTTCAGGAAAGCCTCCGGAGCCTGTGGATGGCAAAAACGGGCCTAGGCCCGTTGGGTCCGTTTTTCGCCATCCACAGGCTCCGGAGGCTTTCCTGAAGCCTGGGGAGGGCGAAAAAGGCCTCCTCCCGCCCTCCGGAAGGCCGAAAATCAGCTGGCCAGTGTGCACATGCATGCTGGAGCTGACATAGGGCAACACCTCGCATGTCCTCAGATATGGCTCCGCGTGCCACCTGTGGCACGCGTGCCATAGGTTCGCCATCACGGTCCTAAGCCTTTAAAGATAAGGGCTGAAGTACCGATTTAAACCACTCAAATGTCCATGAACACAACCTCAAAAAATCCAACTCTAGACAGAATTTTAAGTCACCATTTCAGGTGAAATTTTCTGATGAGCTTTTATACAAAGTATATTCTGGAGCAACCTAGCCTCAACAAAACTTAAAGGTTATGCAGGAAGATGGTCAGGTCCACCTTTTTAAAAAATCCATGCAGTTAATGGAGCAAATGAAACTAGGCAAAAGCATACCTATTTGACACACAATAAGGACAGTCATTTCCAGGACACTCCCAAATTGGATAACCTAATTTAAAATAGATTAAAAGCCTAACAAAGATTCAGGGGCCCCATAGATCACGAGTGCTTCCAGTGAAGCTCCTCCAGCAAGGGCTAGAGACTTTAACCCAGAGATATTGCCCAGCCTCTGGCACTGCAAATTTGTAGGGTTCCATCCTATCCGTCACCCTCCTCTTCCCCCCTGTAGAGGCCTTCTGAAAACACGAAGGAAATAGATGTAACTTTTATCCTTGTTCTGTAGTGGACCAGCACCAGAGGTGGGTTCCTGCCAGTTTGGACCGGTTCTATAGAACCAGTAGCAGGAATTTCCCCCACTCGCTGAACCGGCAGTGATGGCTGGCTGAACATGCCCCCGAACCGGCTCTCTCGGCAGTGCCATAGGTGCCGCCATCTTGTTTTTAGCACTGCACATGCGCCCATGTGGCGCCCGCGCCTGCGCGGCGCGTGAGGAAGCAAACCAGCAGCGAGGTAAGCCAGAACCCACCCCTGACCAGCACCAATGTTACTGTCTTGAGGGACAGAAGGAAAACAGCAGAAATGGGAAAACTAGGAGGGAGAAAAGCTGGCATAGAGATGGATGAGTGAAAAACTAGGATTGGAACTGTGGAAGAAGGTATCTTGCTCAGTGTTTCCTCAGCCTTCATTTAATCCGAATTAAGCTCAAGTGTCTTTTTCCCTCTATATTACAGATCTCAAGTACTCATTCAGAAACTCCATGGATTCCCTAAGCTGAGTTGGAAAAAGAAAGACAAAGCTAAGTATAATTAGCATTTTGATGACAATCGATTCTAAATCTCTGAAGAAGCTTTGCTTTCAAGCATATCACAGCTTGATAAATGCCTCATGATGGTACTATTTTTATCTTCCTCATTTCTGAAATACTCTTTATTAGTAGCAAATTATGGTTCTGCCAGTGTGTGAATATATGGAATGTTTTCACCTTTTACCCTTCTTCTAGATTCTATGATCCATTGTGAATCTTATGCTTTGAGCAAGGAGATGAGTTATTCTTAGTCTTGTCAAGTGTTCTATACAGAGTGCAGACTACTATGTCTCCCTATTGGACAATTCTCTGGTTCTTCTGTCCTCCTAACTTTCTGTTCCAGTAAGGTGATTGCCAATCACTTTTCTTCCTGTGAGTGTGTCATACTGAATATAGGTACCTTTACATACATGTGTTTGCATGGAATCTGTGGGGAATGAGGCCAAAATCAGCAAAGTAGTGGATGTGTTGTGACCCAGCGTGGCAAACCCCCAGAAAGCGACACACACACGTTCTTTTTTCAAAACAAAAAAGGCTTTAATACTAATAACTGCTTAGTATTAAAGTGAATACTAATTCTTTGCCAAAGTGTTTGTTTTCAAGCACAGAACACTTTGGCCGGGATTCCAAACATGAAAGACACAAGCAGGTCATTAAGTCCATCAAATACAATTACTTGCTGGAGTTGGCCAAGAGCCCGGACTGGAGTCAATCCAACTGATAGGAACGAAGTGCAAACAGCAGCCAAGGTGAATACAAACAATTGTCTCCAGCAAGAGTGTGCGGTGTGATCCAATCTTATATAGTCTTAGGGCGTGGCCCCTCTGCCTGCAAGTTTACCTTCGAGGAGACCTTCTTCTACACAGCCACTCTTGCCTGCTAGCTGCCCTGCGTGCTCTGGCATCAATCAGAGGCTCCTCCTCTTCACTGGAGTCACTGAACTCCTGCTGAGGAGGTGCAGAAGGCCCTGATTGAGCATCGTCCTCTGGCCCTGCTTCCTCTTCGGTCTCGGACTCCGGTGCCAGAGCTACAGACTGCTCTTGCCACCCTATGGTCTTTTCCTGTTCGTCCGGATCCATGAGCAGCTGCACGGGACGGGGGCAAGCCACAACAGGATGGGACATCACAAGAAAGCTGGTGCTTCCATCATAATAGTTGTCAACTTGCTGATTTGAACCCCCAGTGGACACTGCTATATGTGTTTATGTGTGTCTATAAATTAAATTCATACATTCTATGGTAAAGCATCCATCCATCCATCCATCCATCCATCCATCCATCCAAAAACCAAGTTTAGAATAAAAAAAATCTCCCTTTGTCATGTAATTCTCACATATCTTCTGGAACTACTGTGCTTAACAAGTAGAATATTGCTGGCACAAAATGCCACAGAAACTTTTTTTAAAATACTTGTTTTCCTCAGCTACTGACTTTTCCACTGGGTTTTTTCCCCTTAATAATAAGTCCACTGGTACACCATTTCATTGTTTTGGAAAAAGGATGTCCACCACAGTTAGAAAAAGAAAGCACCTGAAAAATTAGATAGCTGAGGAAAAGAAAAATGGTAATCCTTTTTAGACTATTCCAGAACTATGGATAAATTACAGAATTTGGAATCAGTTAAAGGGTCAGTATTGATTCTGTGAAGCCAATGTGTAGTGTTGGCCTCAAAAAAAGCAAAGGATAACAGACAATCTGGATAACAGCAATTGTGGTAACAGGAAAACCATACTTTGAATGCAGAACAGAAAAACGCATGCAGAGGTTGTAGTTGTACTCAGTGAGGGTGAATATAGAGCAACAGTTTCAATTCCTGCCCTCCTAAAATGATTTCTGGATAATGGGGCAACCTGGCATGACAGTTAAGCCTAACTCTCTTCTTACATGTGGTGCTGTGAGGAGTGGAGAAGAAGAGATTGCTGTAGAAGACCGAGCTGTGGGGCGGGCTGGGCTGGAGGGAGGCAGGGATCTTGGGCTCTGAGATCCATCACTGTCACTGCCATGGCTGCTGGGAGGTGTTGGTGGCATCTGCACCAAGTCATCTAAGTCAGAAAAATATAGAAAATGGGTTAACACAAGACAGAAGGTTGGGTCACGGATAACAGCAGAAAGAAGTTATTTGGTGAAAGATGGCTATAAATCTAACCAGTTCCAACTAGTGTGAACTGCAATCTGAGCCTTCATTTATGAGAAGCAATATTCTTTTTGGGAAATGACAGAAATAAAACAGGAGACCCATCTTCTCTTCATCATTTGTTAACATCTCACCATCCTTACTTACCAATGAGTTTATTTTCTTGTTTTGGTTTTATGTAAAAAAGGCCTACTTCAACTGTCTAACTAATACTCCAGGACAAGTGGAAACTTTTGAGAGAGATGGGCAGTACAGAAATGTGAAAAAGAAATAAATAAGTAAAAATAAAAACTTGCCTCCAGGTTTAAGATGTATCCAGGTCTTGGAACTAAATATACTCAGGGACAGGGTCTAAGGGACTTTTGGGGCTGTTTATTGGGAGTACTTGGGCTTCCATAGGGAAGGGCTAAAAGAAATCAAGTTGGCAGGCACAAACATACGTTTGACATCCTACCCCTTTTGAACATGTGTTTTGTGTATGTCACATATGCACAAAAAGAGAGCAGGGTTTCAATTACATAGTTACATCCACCATCTTCATCTTTCTTTCTTTCTTTTTCTTTTGATCCATAGCCCCACAGATGCCCTCAACCAACACTGTTACAGCTTTCCAAAGTGCTTACTTCTTTGATTTCACTTATTGAGCTATCTTATTGGGCTAAGATAAAATCAGTGAAATGAAGCTGATTTCCCTGTTTCTTCCTCTATCTTCTACAAGAGGAAATTGTCCCAGAGGCATATCAGGAATTAGAGAATCAGAAGCTTAAGTAGAGTTTACCTCACAATAGATAATGCCAATGGGGTTATCAATGGCCTTTAATTCTTGCATTCATGAGATATCTACAGTTTCTTTCAGGAAAGCATGATCAACACACCCTGTTCTAGGTCCAATAGTATGTGATAGATATTGATGGCAATCTTGTATGTCCCTGCCCTCCTTCTTTTCTGTCATCTACATATCCATGTTGTCTCCACAGAGCTACCTTGTGCACTTTCTTGAAGGTGTATAGCAGTGGTGAAATCCATTTTTTTTTACTACCGGTTCTGTGGGCGTGGCGTGGTGGGCGTGGTGTGGCGTGGTGGGCGTGGCAGGGGAAGGATACTGCAAAATCTCCATTCCCACCCCATTCCAGGGGAAGGATACTGCAAAATCCCCATTCCCTCCCCACTCCCGGGGGAAGGATATTGCAAAATCTCCATTCCCACCCCACTCTGGGGCCAGCCAGAGGTGGTATTTGCCGGTTGTCCGAACTACTCAAAATTTCTGCTACCGGTTCTCCAGAACCTGTCAGAACCTCCTGGATTTCACCCCTGGTGTATAGCCAAAACATTTCCACTGTTGCATCTATTCTGTTCTGAATAAGTTACATCCTTCAGTTGCTAGATTCCAGTCATGGGAGTTGTCTCACAAGTCTTTTGGAACAAGTTCTACTATGTCATTTGCCAGAACATGGATTCGTTAACTGCTGGTTCTCCCACGAATCCTCTAAATTTCCTGCTGATAGAAGATGGTGCTCTTGCTAATGCTTACATTATATATAAAAAAAGCCTGTTCTGTTGGGATACATTGTGAGCCAAACATTTGAGAGAGCCTAATATTTTCTGTAAATTACTGTTTGCTTATTTGAATATGAATTTCCAGTACTTGTGAAGGACATTACATTTTTAAAGCAAATAAATAAATGTGTTCATTTGGCTAAACAGGTCCCTCTGCGCAGTGTTAGTGACTGCCAAGCAGAATTCTTGATATTGTTATCTTTCTGGAAATAAAGCTAAGATCTTTTTACCAGGCACATTAAAAACTGGCAGCATTCGCTATTATCCTTCCAATGACATGCAGCCAATATCTAATCCCAAAAAGCCAGAGAAATGTGGGCTGGATTTCAAATAAGACTACTGAAACTGGGCAAGCTTTTATTGACTTCATTTAAATCTCTGTCTTAAAACTTAATGAAGTGATTATGGTTTTTGTAAGGTGCTCAGCTATTATAGTGATGGGAAGATTCTCATTTAAGGAAAGACATTTCCGTGTCTAATTACTACAGATTTCCCCAGCCCTTTGTCTTCTAAAGAGATGATGGATTTCTGGTGGACCCAAGGAAAACTAACCTTTAAAAATCGCAGGAAATGTTGATTTATTAAAAAAAAAACAATCTACTAATTCTCACTCCAGAAAGACTGGCAATTTGTTAATTTTGAGCCATCTTTCCATATCATACAAAGCATATACAAAAGGAGGAGAAGGTCAAAGAACATGAGGCAGATCCAGAAGAAGATGGAGAGACACCATCGAAGACACACTACAACAACATTAAGCCGCCCAGAGTCCTTCGGGAGTTGGGCGGCATATAAATTTTATAAAATAAATAAAATAAATAAATAAATAAACATCAATTAACAATGGTTAAGGCTGCCAGAAGAGCAAGAGCCAGAAGTTTTGTGTCCCTCGACACCCAAAGCAGTAAAAGAGGAGAAGAAGGAAGAAGGAAGAGGAGGAAGAGGAGGAAGCTTTCCAACACTACTGATCCTCAAGGTTTGCATTTCACAGACTTAGGCCAGACATAACAATGCTGAAGGGAAAGAATATGATTAAAATACATAGTTTGCACTTTAAAATTATATCCAGAAAATGGAAATTGCTCCAATCAAATTGCTATGAAAGTCAATTCTCTTAAGAATTGTTCTTGCATTCTCTCAATTAACTATTTAAAATGACAGGGCAGATACATGCTATTTAAATTAGAAATTCTAATTTAATTACACTAATGCCTAATAGATAAGTTTGTAAATTTTGATAGATACTATTGTATTGATCTGCGTTTCATATTCTAGAAATATAGGGAAATACTACCGGTACATAAAAGAAGATTAGAAGTAAATCTTCATAATGCCACATACTCACAATGCCCATCACATTCTAGTAGTAGCCCTTTTTCAAAGAGATAGATGTCGGTGCTGGTTGCTACCTATAAAGCCCTACATGGCTTAGGGACTGCCTTTCTCTCATAGTATCTGCCTAGCCACTTTGATTCTGCAGGGTTGGCGCACTGTGGGTTTCTTTGATGAAATAGAGTCATCTATTGGAACCCCAGAAATGCTTCTTCTCAGTAGTGGTTCCTGCCCTCTGGAATTAGGTTCCCCCTGATATACGGATGGCCCCCACTTTCCTCTTTTTTAGAAGAGCCACGAAGATCTGATTCTTCACTCAGGCTTTTGACAAGGGAGAATGAGACTTCATATCATATCATCTGGTTTGTCACAGTTGCCATCTTTTATCATAGATCTATTGATCAAATTGATCAATTTCATTAAAATCAATCTTTGTTTAAAATAATGCATTAAATTTGCAGCTGCCTAACTCTCTCCCAAAGATTGATTTTAATCATTTTTGATCTTTGATTGATTTTATTGTAATGTTATGTTGTTTGTTGTAAGACACCCAGAGTTGTTGAGAGTTGGGCAGCATCCACTATGGTATTGCACAGTCAGCCAGATGTTTAAATTGAATTTGGCATTTCCCCCCCCCAATCCAGTCCTTCCCAAGGACCTGGGATAAGCCTGTTTGATGGTGTTAAAGGTATTATAGCAGGATGTGGTTATATCATTATTATTATTTTGTCTGGAAGTTTACCCTAATAGCATAAAGGCAAGATGGTCTATAAAAATAATAACAGATATGAGTTTGGAGAGCATTGAAAGCTCATTGACTTATCCACTTTTCTCACCTGTTGGCACATTTAAAAGTTGGTTCACTTCTCTAGGTTCAGCTTTGATTACAGGTTGGGTAGCCATTTCTATAGGTGCCTGTAAAACAATTGAGAAAAGTATTAAGTTAATGATTTTCTAAATATTTTGTTTTGAAGAATCATCAATTTCCCTATGAGATCACATCATTTGCAAGGACTCAAAACATTGTCCCTTGAGGGAAATGGACAGTGAAATATAAATATAAACAAACAAACAAAAAACAACATTGTGCTGTATCTTATCATTTGCTTCTGGGGTCAGGCTACATACATCTCTCAGGTTTATTCTGAGATAATCGGGCTCCATACAAGGATGGTGAGACCATCATCCTTCTAGAGATCACCTACACACTATTTTTTACTATTCATCTGTATATTATAGTATGTGGTATCTGCTCTTTGCACCAACTGGCCTCCGGTTAGAAGAGAAAGGTACATTGTATTACCAATTTATTACTAATGCACCAATGCACCAAAATATTCTGGTATATCAAGAGGCATTGAATTCTGTGCCATTGCTTAAAATGTATTTCCACAGTGGGTTATAACCTGTCAGTATAGACAATACATCATTGAAGGAAATCAGCAAAGTATCCATTTGTACTTTCACAATGGAACCTTGCTACTTTCTGTTTCTTCTCCTTAAGCATTTGCCATTTCTCCAGTCATTAGTAGCTTTGTAAACTGGGTAGCCTTTGTACACTATTTATGCAGAGCTTGTTTTCTACTATTGAGCCATGGCAGTTCCCAGGTACATGCATATATGCTACGGTGTAAAAGCTACAGCTTAATTATGTCTAAACCAGCAGAGATTAAAAACTATGGTGAATGCCAACACACCTAGTGATTGCAGCCACTATTATTCTAACTTTTTCCCTAGTCATCCTTTTTTTTATCAACTTGCATATTAAAGTCTGATTCCATATGGGCGTCCAAAATTGCTTGCCTTGTTTCCAAAGACAATATAATAAAAAAAATGAGAGCATTTGGTAAAGAAAAGTGAACATCATACACATTTGATAAAGAAGTGCATTGCACAGATAGTGTTTCCATGATTGACAGTCATTTTTGCTATTATCTCCTTCCTGTCTCTAAAAAACTTATTCAAATTCAGATCTTTGATCTGTTGTAATACACGTAGGACGGTTTTGCACAAACTTTGGCGATACAGAATACCCTCTACTGTTCATTGGATTTTCTGCAGGGCTATTTAACAGCTGTTTCTGATCAAAGGAGATGAAGAGTTAATATGAAGAGCCATTAATTCCCAGCTGCACCAATGTGATCTTCTCTTACCAGCTTTCTTTTCCCACCAAATGCCAGATATTTTTTTTTCATTAAACAGATATATTTCACGCTGTCTCAGACTGTAAACATAGCCTGGCAAAGGAAGTTAATATGGTTTTCAAACACACACCACATAGATCTACATTTGGAAAGCCAGAGAGTTCAAAGTTAAAGCAACAGAGGAAGTTTTGTGTACAAGTTTGATTTGAATGATGTCCTTGTTTTTCTCTCCTACTTTTATCCACAGTAAGTGAAAGGAAGATAACCCACAATTGAGTCCAAATGAAGGGAGTTCTCTTACTTCACAGGAGAAAAAAGAAGGCTGTAAAATATATATGAGATTCTCTCACCTTTCAAAGTGCAGAATAAATGATTTTATTGAATTGACCCATAGTTCATTTTCTGAAGCCTCTAGGCCAGTGATGGTGAACCTTTTTCTTCTTGCGTGCCAAAAATGGGAACGCGCGTGCGCGCTAGCGCGCGTGCGTGCCGGCACACAACCCCCCACACATGTGCCGCACTGCGCATGTGCGCATCCCTGTGCATGTGCCCCCCCGTTGGGCCGTTTTTAACCCTCCGGAGGCTTCAGGAGGGAAGCCTCCTGAAGCCTCCGGAGTGCAAAAAGCAGCCCAACGGGCAAACCGGAAGTCCGTTTCCGAACTTCTGGTAGGCCCATCGGGCCGTTTTTTGCACTCCGGAGGCTTCAGGGAAGCCTCCTGAAGCCTGGGTAGGGCGAAAACGGCCTTCCCCAAGGCCAAAAATCAGCTGGCCAGCGTGCGCATGCGTACTGGAGCTGACATAGGGCAATGCCTCGCATGCCCTCAGATATGGCCTCCGCGTGCCACCTGTGGCACGCGTGCCATAGGTTTGCCATCATGGCTCTAGGCCCACATCTGATCAGGCAAACCCTTCAAAATTAACTCATTGGCAATGAAATACAGTGGGAGGAAATTACTATCATATCCTTCAGGACATACCTTGAAACACCATACTCTAATTTATGCAATTTAAATTGAAGTTACAATGAAACATGTGTGATTTGGAAGCAAGTAACAAGGAAGGGTATTTGGCACTCCAGGTCAGAAGTTCTCAGATGCCTCTTGTTGACATTCCACACACGTTTGTTGTTCCATTAGTTGTCTCAGTAAGGATGGTCAGTAAAAGGGGGGATGTTGTAAGTCCCCATTGTAAGCCGCTCAGAGTAATCTAGAACTATGAGATGGGCGGCAAACAAACAAATGAATGAATGTTCTACCATGCCTATTAGAAGCACTCAGTATACCTCTGACCACCATTGTGAAATTGAGGGAAGAGGGAAAAGCAACAAAAGAAGGGGGAAAACTGGGAAATAATGGTTGAAAAGACATCATAAGCTGAATCTGGCCCAGGCGTTCTGATTTCTCATCTTGCAATATATCCTGCCCCTTTCCCAAAATTGGTATTTTCCAGATGTCCTGGACTATACGTTTCTAAATTTTGATTGCTATTCTGGAAGCTATAAAGGACTTTGCATTGACAAGGCTGCTATGCTTTACAGTCTATACAGTAAGCTGGTGTACCTTTAACAGACCAACAGATGAAACACCTTATAGGAAGATGTATAAGAAGACCAATCCAATGTGTCTAAAACAAAACTTGATTTGTTTAAACTTTGACATCTCCACTTCAGCTTCTTGAACACTACCTTGGAATTATGCTTTTAAAAAAGCATATTTGAAATATCAAGGATTGCTTCTTGTGGGGAATGGCAGCCTGATGTTCTCTGAAATGCAGAGAGCCGCTGTAGCTTTTGAAAGGCCGATGAGAGATTTTTGGCTGGCTCCTATTTTCCTGGATCAAAGGGAGATCAATAGATTAAACCACCTGTGTTCCGTACTGTAGGTCCTTCTGATTAAACTGAAAATTTGGCTTAGTTTTTTACAGCTAGATCCAGGAGCTGAGTTCTTGGGACCCCTGAATGTTCATCCACAGATTTTACACTCATAGCGGAGCCATTACAAACTTTGCTGCTTTGCTCTCCCTACTCTTAATCACTTTAAGAAGTAATCAAGTTCAGCTGAAGAGAAGATTTCCTTTTGCAACAAAGATAAGATTCCTTGGAATGAGTTAAATCTTCTTTTGAGGCTACAAAAATACAAGAGAGACTTTGGTTTATTGAACTTATTTAAGATTTATTGGCAAAAAAATCAATTTAAAGAATCTACAAAAGTTTTCAATGATTAAGGTGATGGCATTTATTTTTTATCCTATTTTTATTTTTTATTATTTTTGCTTTTGATGAAAGGGCTTTATACAATTCATTAGCCCCGGTCATGCAGTGGTTAGAATGCAGTACTGCAGCTACTTCTGCTGACTTCTGTCTGCCTGCAGTTTGACAGTTCAAGTCTCACCAGGCTCAAGGTTGACTCAGCCTTCTATCCTTCCGAGGTCAGTAAAATGAGGACCTGGATTGTTGGGGGCAATATGCTAAACCGCTTAGAGAGGGCTTTAAAGCACTGTGAAGCGGTATAAAAGTCTAAGTCAAGGGTCGGCAACCCACGGCTCTGGAGCCGCAAGCGGCTCTTTGGGACCTCTGCTGTGGCTCCATCTCCCTGGATGGCCCCGCCCCTCGCCCTCCCCTCCCTCACCTGGCCTGAGAAGGTAAGGGTGATGGCGGGAATGGAGAAGTGGCTGGGACTGATTCTCCGGTGCTGGTTGAGGAACAATTGCCACCCCCAGTGGAGGCTTCCCTTCGGGCGACCCTCCTCCCCCTCTCGTGACTCCCTGGCTGGCTTGGCAGGGCCAGGAGGGTGCACACGTGTAGGGAGACCCTCCTCAAGCGAGCAGCAAAGCACAGCAAAGGCGTGCGCGGAGGGTGGGCGGCCACTCGCTTAAGGAAGGTCTTTGGACGCGGCTTCTCTCCTGCCCTAAGGATCTGGCCATTGCCTTGCCGTATCCACCACCCCCCGCAGCTCTTCGGCCGAGCGGGGAGGGCATAAGCTCCAGCCCAATGCGGCAGCAAGTGAAGGCTGCCTTACGTGCAAATGTGGCGCGAAAGCAGGTACAGGGCCGCTTCACTCCTGCACTAAGGCTCCGGCGACCCTCTTCCCACTAACCCTCCTTCTCCTCTCATGTGGGGGGGTGCGGTACGGCAAGGCGATGACGGAGCCTTAGGGCAGGAGAGAAGCCGCGTCCAAAGACCTTCCTTAAGCGAGCGGCCGCCCGCCCTCCGCCCTCTGCTGCGCTTTGGCGCTTGCTTGAGGAGGGTCTCCCCACGCACACGCACCCTCCTGGCCCCACCACAGCCAGCCAGGGAGTCGAGAGAGGGGGTGGAGGGTCACCCGAAGGGAAGCCTCCACCAGGGGTGGCAATCGTTCCTCAGCAGAGAGTGAGAGAAGGGGAGAGAGAGGGAGAAAGAGAGAGATGGGAGAAAGAGAGAGATGAGGGAGGGAGAGGGAGGGAGAGGGAGGGAGAGAGAAAGAGAGCAATGAGAGAGGGAGGGAGAAAGAGAGAGATGGGAGAGGGAGAGAGAAAGAGAGATGAGGAGGGGGAGGGAGAAAAATGAGAGGGAGGGAGAGAGAAAGAGAGGGAAAAGAGACAGCCTTTCGGACCTCAGGGACCACTAAATTCATAATTTTAAATCCCGTGGACTACTAATATGAATCCAGCGCGCCGCTCACTGAAGCGTGAAGTGAAGTGACGGGATGGGATCCTTCAGGCACTTAGCTTGGCCGCCTGTTTCTGCAACCTTGAGGGAAAAGAGAGAGAGAGAGACCTGTTTCCCATAGAAAACAAAACATAGAGAGCCACAAAACCTGGGTAGGCGTGGCTGGGGGGTCATGTGACTCGGTGGGAGTGAGTGACATTGAGTTGGCCATGCCCACCCAGGTTTTGTGGCTCCCGGTGTTTTGTTTTCTCTGGGAAACGGGTCCAAATGGCTCTTTCAGTGTTTAAGGTTGCCGACCCCTGGTCTAAGTGCTATTGCTATTACTAAGTTAGTTAAAGAGAGTAATCCAGCATGGAATGTTTGTTAATTATTTTTAAAGTTCTGCATAAAAAAAGGCTCAGTAAAGACTCAGATGTGACTTAGATAGTGGTGTTTAGTTACCATGGAGAGTGCTGTTGTTACATTTTACCAAAGACCTTCTCAGATCATAATTCTGTGAGTTTCATTTATAAAAGAATATCTAGTCCTTTCAGATGGAGATTAAATGAAGTGTTGCTATAGAAAAAAGTTGTTGAAAATTGTAAAAAGAAATTAAAATAATTTTTTGAAAATAACTTAAATAAAGGTACAAATTTGAGAATGATTTGGGATACAAGTAAAGCCTTTATTAGAGATTACATGATACGATATAATTTTGAAATTAAAAGAGAGAGAAAATACAAAAATTTGGGGCTGAACTAAAAAGAAAAGGAGAAGGAACTCTCCAGGGAATACAAGTATCTCCCAACAAATTAAGATTTTATAGCAACAGTTATCTATGTTAACATTAAGAGAAATGGAAATAAAATTGAATGATGCAAAGCAAATAAATTTTGAATTTGCAAATAAATTAGGGAGATTGTTGGCTTATAAACTGCGAAGAGAAAGAAAAAAGAAAATGGTAATGAAATTACAAGAGCGACATACTATACTAATGGACAATGTTTTTACACAAAAAACATTTTTTCAATATTATTGTAATCTGCATAAATGACATGATATTGTCTTGAAGAAAATATATTAATATCTTGGAGAACAAAATCTACCAGGGATTACAAATGAACAAATGCAATTGATGAATGCAATGTTATTATTATAATAATAACAAAAGTCTCAGAAGCAATTAAAAAGAGTAAGCCAGGAAAGATGCCTGAACCAGATAAATATAGAGTTTGTATTATAAGTGGTTTGAGGATGAAGTTTTACAACCTTTACAAGTATAATGAATTATATTCTACAGGGAGGAGGGATACCAGAGACTTGGAAAGAGGACAACATACCATTAATACTTAAAGAGGAACAAAATTTGATGTCAGTAAGAAATTACAGATCAATATCATTACTGAATAATGGTTATTAGTTGTTCACAATGATTTCAGCTGAAAGATTTTTTGATAAGGTTCTGAAAGATATGAATTTTGGGAGAATTTTATAAAATGGCTGAAATTGATTTATACTTCATAGATAGCACAAAAAATCATTAATGGGGATTTAACTAAAATATGTGAGCTTGGTGATAATTGGGTTTTCTTAAGAAATAAAAGATTACTGAATTTAGAAGATAATGATTTGAGATTTGGGTGGCATGGATATATCTATGATATGATAAAACTAAGGTGAATATAGACTAAAAATTGTTGTGTTAAGCACAGGCTATTCTGAGAGTACGGAATAAACTGAGGTTTTACCTGAAAACATCTTTATGACTTTCAGCACAAGAAGTATTTTATAGATGAGAAATAATAAGTAAACATAAATGGCTAGTCTACTGAGATGTACTTGAATTTTTTTCTAAAGGGAATGTAAAATGAAATCAAGAGAAGGTCTAATAACAGA
Source organism: Thermophis baileyi (assembly GCA_003457575.1). NCBI lineage: Eukaryota > Metazoa > Chordata > Lepidosauria > Squamata > Dipsadidae > Thermophis > Thermophis baileyi. Next base: position 4,405,662 of record QLTV01001682.1, read on the forward strand.
AGGATAACCTTGTCAGTGGTTTTCTTATGTACAATTGACAGTAAGGTTTAAAGTGGATAAAAACGTAAACATGTTATTGCTAAAAAGTATAAACAGTTGCTGAAATATATTATGACACAGAAGACGAACAAGTGAAAGAATCAGTGGTGGGTTGCTACTGGTTCGCACCGGTTCGGTGAACCGGTAGCAGTGGCGGCGGAAGGCTCCGCCCACCCACCAGTAGTGGGTCCTAAAACCCTTTACTACCGGTTTGCGCGTGCGCTTCTGCGCATGTGCAACGCTTCTGCGCAGAAGCATCCCGGGTGGGTGGGCGGAGCGTCCCAGGTGAGTGGGCGGAGCCTCCCGCCGCCGCCGCTACTGGTTCTAAGAACCGGGCCGAACCGGGAGCAACCCACCGCTGGCGCATGCCCGCACACTCCCATTCCCGAACCGGTAGCAAAGGTAAGTGGAACCCACTGCTGGAAAGAATGTATAATGATAAAATGAGCGAAAACTTTTTGCTATAGATTACAAATGAAAAAGGATGTGGTTGAAAGGATTGAAATTTACATTATGTTCTAGACTTTTAGAGAAAATTCTAGAGAATTTTTATAAAATGACATATCATTGGTATTTGTCACCAGAGAAACTGTCTAGAATGTATAAATGTATTTTGAATCTTTGCTGGAAATGTGAATAACATGAAGGGACATTTTATCATGTTTGGTGGACATGTAAAAAAGCCTAAATATTTTGTATACAAATATATACATTAATTCAGAAGATTTTAAAAGTTAAATCACAAATGAAACCAGATACTTTTCTTTGGATATTAATGGACAAGCAACTAGAAAAAAGTCGTGGAGCTTTGTTTTTATATATGACAACTGCAGCGAGATTATTATATGCTCAAAAGTGGAAAAGCTCACAACCGAGGAATGTTGGTAAAGATGATAGAACTTGCAGAGATGGCTAAATTAACTGCTTTGAAAAAATGACATGTTCAACTAGAAACGATTTGTAGACTTTTTGCATGAAATAGAAAAATGCACTTACAATTTGTGGTTTTGATGACTAGGGAAAATGGATAATAGAAAAAAGTAAGGTTTTCTTTTTGTAATCACTGATTAAGAGATAATTTTGTAATTGTACTTATAGTTGCTGAAAAGGAAATGGGGAAGTTTCTTCCTATTTTTTCTTTACAATTCATTCCATATTTTCTTTCTTTTTTTTACTGCTTCTGTTCTTTATTTGTGTTGTAAAACTTGAATAAAAAATATAAAGAAAAGCATCTTTGAAATGTCACCAGCAGAAATATTTGTATTTTTACAAAATAACAAAAAATAAAGAGAAGTAGTTCAACAGAAAAATATCTCTTCCTTTGCAAAACCACTAGCAAAGGATTAAAAAAGTCAGTTCAGTCATCCACATGTATTGAACAATAATTCCTAATGTTCCCATGCTGCCTGATGGTAATGGGAATTGATCAAATATATAATTGCAGCAGATTGTACTAGAACATTAGAAGGTGCCTCTTCTGAGAAACTGGCCACCTTGTAATTATTAAAATTATTCTATTTTAGAAGAAAGAAAATTTGAATTGTATCTCAGATGTTGGCTTCATCAAGGGGGGTTGCATTATTTGTAGACAAAACAGTAACTAGAAACAAATGGGCTAGTTAACCTCTAGGAACTTCTGCAGGAGATTCACTTTACAGTTTCTATTTTGGGTGTACTTTTCCCCTTATGCTGATCATTAACAATCCTGTCCACTGTTTGGACTAGCATCCCTAATAAAGGTAAGTGTTACCTTTATGAGTGTATGAGTTTTTAACTGTTTTTAACTGTTTTTATTATGTTTTCTTTTAATAGTTTTTTTATATTGTTGTGAGCCGCCCAGAGTCCCTTGGGAGTTGGGTGGCATACAAATTTAATAAATAATAATAATAATAATAAAGTATAGTTCCCACAAAGTTTGCCATTTCTGAATCAGGATCGAAAGCACTTATGCAATTATCCTTCAATTGCCCACTTTTCTACTATGTCACTTTTTAAAATGTGGTTATTTCAAATCAGCAGTGATTAAAACAAAGAATAATTAGGCACTTTTTTCTTATTTTTATTTTCCACCTTGTAGTAGCCTTTCTATTTAGAACGAAAGATGAAGAAATCATTTTTAAAAAATGCCACATTCTCAGGTCCTGATGCTCAGATCATGCCAGCTATTCTTGGTGCAATGAACTCACCTCTTTGGGGACTGGCAACCTTTGCAGTGGGTTAAAATTCATCATGGGAACTGCATGAGTTGGCAGCTGAGTTTCAGGTATTTCTGGCACCATGTTCTGCTCCTGCTTCACCATGATGGAACATAGCTTGTGCTGGAGTGTCCACATACCATTTTCCAATTCTGAGAAAAGAAGCACATCACAGTCAAGTCATACTGGCGCTGTGTATGAGAAGCACTGTGCCATATAATGAGGTGTATCCTCTTCCATGACAGAAGTAAACCTGAAGGAACAAGGATTTTAGAGCTAGGAAGCACCACAATAAGCTTTTCTTTGTTTCAGAACAGAAAATATATTCTATTAAACTCTAGTACAGGGATATGCTACACTTTCCAGGCCAAAGGCTACATTAAAGCCTTGCCCAGAACAGCCCAGTCACTTTAGGCATTGTGCTTCAATTTTAAACAATTTTAGAGGTTTTTAAAAAAGAAATGGAAAAATTCTGCAAGATCACCAAATCTTACCAGACTTCACCAGCCTTACCTGAAATGTCACAAGACCTCAAAGAAGAGCTTGATTACATCCAACCACATTTTGACAATATTTAAACTTTTTAAAAAGGCTGATATCACACAAGATGGTTGATCTCTCCTATATGAATGAGTAGTCTGTCCTATACTGGCTTATGAAACAAGTATGTTTGTAGGTTGACACAAGAAGTTTCTTTAAAACAAGGATGGACAATATTTTCTCGGTTAGATCCAGCAGGTTTAACTTTCCCCCCCCCCCACATGATTCTAGAAAGCCAGGGTGAAGTATTAAGGGTGGAAATAACAACATTTGACTTCCGAGAAGCATTTTGCTCTCAACACATCCTTATTGTCCTATTTTAAACCCAAAAACAGTTCCACAGAAATGTGTTTATTTTGCTTCCAAACTTCAGCAGCAACAGTTCAGTCTGTTTTCAGCACTTTGGGAGTTTAAGGGCAGGAATGTGAACATTTCATTCTTTAATGGATTTCTGGTCCTGTTTTCATTCTTATTTTAAGTTGAATGTGCACTGCTCCAATTCAGTCATTTTTGCCATCAACTTAGGTAGCATCAGAGATGGGTTCCTACCGGTTCGGACCGGCTCTATAGAACCATTAGTAATGTGGCGGCCTGGGTCGCTAGAACCGGCAGCGACCTAGGCCTGCCACGCCCCCGAGCCAGTTCTCTCGGCGGTGCCATAGGCACCGCCATCTTGTTTTTTGCTTCTGTGCATGCGCAGAAGCTGTTTTTTTGTACTGCGAACCTGTGCACCCCCACGCGGCGTACAACGCCCAGGCGCCTGCATGGCACGTCCCTGAGCGAACCAGCAGTAAGAAGATCCAGAACCCACCCCTGGGTAGCATGGTCTCAGGGTATTCTAGGACTACAAATGGAATATGTGAACAGGTTCCTATGGGTTTGAGATGTTCACCGCTGTATTAAGAAAGAAAAAGTTTAATGTTGCTATCAACCTGGAAATACTTTCCTCAAAAGTAGAAATCTATACAGCAACTCTTATGCAATTGAGACAGTTCTTTATTTGGATGTACAGCATAAACTATTTTGGAAAGTATACTTTAAGAAAATTAACAGCTTAGGAGGATAGCATAAAGGTAACTCAGCATTACGTAGGACAAGAGCAATATAGGAAAAGGTAAAATAATTAAGGTTAATTTGGAGAAAAGAGGAATGTTAATAGCCCTCGTGAAATGCATGCTTGGCTGTCACATACAGTCATGTGAAAAAGTAAGTACATCTTCTTTGAATAATGTTGCAAAGAAGAGTGGGTCAAAATTCCTTCACAACGATGTGAGAGACTGATAAAGAAAATAATTAATTCAAGTTTTATTGCTGCTAAAAATGGTTCTACAAGCTATTGAATCATAGGGTATACTTATTTTTTCACACATGGCTTCTCCATTTTGACTTTCTTGTTGTAAGTAAATGATGACATGGTGTAATATGTCATGTGTTGTTGTTCATCTGAGGTTGTATTTACCTACTTTTAAGAACTGCCAAGGACCAGATGATTTTTACTATGTCCTGATGCACAAAATCATAGAACTCATAGAACTTTTTTTTCCCCACCTGACTGTAGAAGACTATATTGTTCTACCAAGGCAGGTTAGAGCTTAAAGTTTATAGGAAACTGGATTTTGACTGAATGTAAGGCGTAAGTGCATGATGATAAGAGCAAAGGAAACAAATGGTTATGGTTAATATATATTTTAGAAACTATATTCACCTACTTTGACTTTTGTCCAAGAATCAGAGAATGCAAGATATATCAGGCAGAGGAAAATCTTCCACAGGGTTAAGTTGTAGATATAAAGTCTGAAAAGTTATGGCAAGACAATACTCTGAGAAAGCCTTTTTAATAGATATGTGATCCTTATATAGGCTCAGAAAGGATTTCCCAAAAAGAATTATAGCTCCAAAGGGTGAAAAAATGACTGTCTGACCTATGCTAGAGATGTTTAGAGTTCTGGCTTGAGCAATTTCCTACACACAGAGAGAGAAAGAGAGGGAGGGAGGGAGAGATAGATTTAAATTCAAAACATTTTGTGCCCGAAGTTCAAAACAGATTGTTTCTATCATTCTGTTTTGAGCTTAAAACAGTCCCATTTCCAACTCAAAATGTCTATTTCAAATTTGAATCAGAACTCTTTCAAAGTTCCAAATATTTCCAGGATGGTCAGAATAATCCTTTCCCGAGTTGAGAGACTTGTTCTAAATTTGAAGTGGAATATATTGAGCTCAATTTTTTTTTTTGATTTCAAAACAGTTTGGTTACTCCTGTTACAGAGTCAAATATTTTGGGGATGGGAATGAGGGTTGTGAGTGTGTGTGTGTGCCTGCAGTAAATGGTATTATTATAGCTATTAGAGAGCCTTTAATTCTCTCTGCATAAGGTCACTGAAGAGAGAGGAACTGTCAGAGAAAGCTGTCTTTTGTCATCTCTTCTTCATTCTGCCCTTTCCCAGATTTCTCAATCTCCATTCTTCTGTGCTGTTGCTTACAGCCATGATGTTCTTGTCATGCTCTAAAGAATTGCATTCCACTATGAAGCAGCTGGCATGATGCTTCTAAAAGATGCAAGGCACTTTCCGTCTGTAGTTTTACTGGTAGCTTCTACCTCCCTAGTCAACTCTTTGGCTTAGAAAGAGAAGGATTTGGGAAGATTTTGTACTAAGCACAGGACCATGGAGAAAAATGAGTAAGAAGCGTTTGTATTAAGATCTAGAAAACTTTATAATAGAATGAAGAAATACTCATAATTAGGACCTGGGTATATAAACAGCACACAGCATCATTTTAATTGCAAATAACCATATTTACAGGATGTTAGATGTGAAGGAAAACCAAGAGCAGGAACAGGAGGAAGATGAAGGGGAGGAGGAATGGAATGGAATATCCAGAAACAAGCAACATTTCTATAAACACTAGTGCCCCAATGTTCCTTTTCCAGCAGCCTTACTAAAATATATCTCTTCTAGATATTGAGGGGTTTTTGGAGAGTAACCGTCCTTTCTCATCTATAGTCTGAGGTGAGATAGTTCAGTAACAGTTCTACAAGGAGGCAGGATATTTCTCTGGAGCAGGATCAAACAAGAATGACCTATGAAAAAATTGTAGTGCTTTCGCCCCTTCTCTTCTTGATGTCTGGCAGCACTCAGCCAGGATAATCCTAACCACTGTGGGGAAACTTATTCCCTGCTTTTATGGTTTTCTAGCTTTTTTGAAAAAAAAAGGCCTTTCTTCTCTTGTATATACTGAATCTGTGCCATTTCCTTTTCGGGCTGACGGTTGTCCTTCAACCACTCGGACACCCACAGGGTCCCACAAATAACAGGATCCTTTGCTAGGATTGCTCTAAAAATATCCTGTCATCATGAATCATCCTAAAATGAATTGTTTTAAAAATAGGTTTTGTAATGACTGTGCCTCTCCATCTCCTGCAGAGAAATCTGCTGGTAAAAAAGAAGCCCACTTAGGCCTCTACATGTGCCAATAAGCATTAACTGTAAGCAGTAGCTTTCATTCGGTCTACACCCAAAACAGAAGTATCAGGGAAGGTGCTGATTTCTTTGCATCCACACCCAACAATCTCAGGGTCCCTCTCAGAGGCCGCCCAGAGCTTGGCAGTGGGGAGAAGAGGGTAAGTTAACATTTTACTTAACTTCCTTTTTCAGTGTGAGTATTACAGAACTTTTCAGGGTGAAAAACAGTCATTTAAGCCTTAGTACATGGAGCTCAGGTTTATCTAATGGAGCAGGCGGCAGGCCTGATGTTGAGGCTTAGACCACTGGGTTGGGAAGTACTCAAAATTCAAGGAGGTAGACTGGCCTGAAGGACACAGCTCAGGAGTCAAATAAGTTCCACCAACTTACCCACTCCCCTGTGCCACAAGGTCAGACAGAGAAATGACTTTTTTCCCCCTAAAGTCAATCCAGTTTAAGAAATGAGTATTTTAGCTTTAGCACCACTTGGAAAGCATAAGGATTTATGTAGGTTCTTGTGAGCTGAGGAGAAAAGGGAAGGAAAGAAAATCTCTCCCTTTTTATCACACATGAAATTGTCTTCAGTGCTTGTGCACTAGTAAATTGAGTTAAACTGGCCATCCAATTTTCAGCCTATGCGTAAGATCGATTGTAGACAAACACATCAGAATATATCTATAGGCCAAGAACAGGGTCAATGCATTCCAAGCCTACAAACCTTAAGCCTGAACCTGCATGGATATGCCTATGGTCCAAATTTATTCTGTTCACAAATTAGAAGAGATATATGGAAGAGGGAACCGAGGACAGAACTGGGGAAAGGAACTACAAGACCAGGAGACCTCCTCAAGAATATATTCAGATTAGAAGTTCTCCATCCCTGATTTAAAGGGAAGAGAAGAAAAAATGATGATTATTTTTTTGCCAGCAAGAATGATAAATTATCAGATTCACAGGCAGTAGGAATAATAATAACAGAACAGAAGAGAAAGAACTGAAGAAAATCAGAAATACAAAGACCTGCAAATAGAAGTAGAATGATTATATTAAAGAAAGCAAAGTTAGTAACAATAGAAATAGGCTCCTTGGGTGCAATCCCAAAACATCTGGAGCACCACTTGAACGTCATTGGCATTCAAAATCACCACTACCAATTGCAAAAGGCAGTTTAGTTGGAAAAGCTTACATCCCGCAATGATACCTTTAACACCATCAAACCGCATCTGCTATCCCAGGTCCTTGGGAAGGACTCCCTAGGTGGGTAAAAATGCCAATTCCAGTCTAAACATCTGGTTGAATGTGCATTGAACCATAATAATAACCTCCATAAGTAAATTGCTCCATTCATATATAAATGTTACTATCATAAAATTATTTCTTGCATTTAAACAAAATTTAGGTAGCTGCGAATGATATCTATTATTTTTGTTCCTAGTTTCTATCTACAATGAAGAACTCTTCCTGACTATGGCACCCTTTTATGAATATGGAGCACTTCTGCCACTGCAGGAACTTGCAGCTATGATTATGACTATCAATAAAAATCAGTGGTGAAATCCAAATTTTTTTACTACTGGTTCTGTGGACGTGACTTGGTGGGTGTGGTGTGGCTTGGTGGGCATGGCAGGGGAAGGATACTGCAAAATCCCCATTCCCACCGACTCCAGGGGAAGGATATTGCAAAATCCCCATTCCCTCCCCACTCCTGGGGCCAGCCAGAGGTGGTATTTGCCAGTTCTCCGAACTACTCAAAATTTCCGCCACTGGTTCTCCGAACTACTCAAAATTTTCGCTACCGGTTCTCCAGAACCTGTCAGAACCTGCTGGATTTCACCCCTGATAAAAATGCTTGATTGCACCTTTGCTAGTAGCTGTAATTTTACCACCAGAACTTATGGGAGGCTTTTAAATGCAGAAGGAATGGTGGCTTTGCTGCAGGATTTTTTTCTGTCATGGCAAATATTGCTACTTATATATTCATTTAGCAAAAGACCAAATGAATCTACACGGCAGCATATACTGAAAATGTGAATGCAGGAAGAGAATACTAGCAATTTCTCTTTACTAGAGGATGAGGCTAAGTGGATTTTTGTTGCTCTAGGACTTGTGGTAGCTCACCTGGCTTACGGTTTTGTGTGGGGACAATCGTAGGTCAGTTTCAAACTCTTCAAAGATTGAGGAATGGAAACAGTGGATAGAGGGAACCAGAAACAAATCGAAATTAGTTCCCCAAGGGAACTAATTTATTTAGCATTGTTCAGTTAAAAAAAGACTCTTTGGCAAAGAACACTGCTTTAAAATATCTACAGTAATGTTGTGTGAATAAGAAGAAGTAGTGAGAGGTCAGTTTCCTGGACAATATCCAGAAGTCAAATAATCAGTTATATTAAATGACTGTAAGACAGTAAGCATTCTCCTCTCTTAAAACAGTGGGTTATTGGCTCTTTGCTGTGACTCATGAGGCCAAAACCCATGTTTTGTCTGTTTTTTTGAAGACCCTGATGAGAAATTAAAGGTCAACTCTAGTATTTTTTTTATATCAGAGCTCTGCTTTATTTTGAAAAACCCTCTATTTCAATTTCCTCCATTATTGCTGCTTTCAACAAAAGAGACTAGAAAAAAGTGAAGTTTAGTTTCTAATTTCAGCTTGTTCACATGAGTATCACAGTCCTGTGCATGTTTCTTCAAGGGTATGTTTTACTGTATTCAGTTGGACTCACTTCCTAAGAAGCATGTTTAAACAGTGTAGTTTTATTCCATTATTCCCTCCCCCCCACCCCCGTTTCTTGAACTATCCCTTATTTGGTTTAAGCACAATCACTCATCTTTTCCAGATAGCTTATGGGGCTTCCTGATTATACATTCGAAAGAGAGAGAATGTGGCAGGCAGATAAAATCTATATATGTTTCCGGTTTGGCTTGACTCTTTTTCTATTTCCAATAGCTAACTGAATAATGTCAGCTGTCTTATCATTAGATGATTCAAATCAGTTAAAAATGGGTTAGATTAATTGGCTGGAACCAATTTTAACTCTGGGCCCCTTTTAATGACACAGGAAACAGGGGCAGTTTGCTAGCAGCAGATTGTCTGCTTTCAAGAGAAATAGCTCTTTGGAAGAGACACAGATTGGACCTGCTTGTGACAGTATCTATCACATCAGCAGAGGATACGGTGCAGTTTAGGCATATGCTTCTGGATCCAGCTTTCTACTCACCACTGGCATTTTCTTCTGTTTTGACAGGCATAAGAGGGCTCTGTGGAGCAGAGTCTCCACTCAGGGAGTAGCTGTGTTCTGCCTGGATGCCAGGAGTGGGAGGATCCAGATCCATGTCCAACAAAGGGTTCTTTTCCACCAGCATGGGGTCATCAAAGAAGCTGTTGAACAGTTCATTGGAAAAGTCCTCCATGTTCTCAGAGAAGTGGTCAAAGCTCTCGGAGAAATGCTGAGAAAGGAAAGGAAAGGAAAGAAAAGTGTGAACTGCATCATCTCCATGAGAGACTAGAGGGCCTTCTACTGAAATGCATCCCAAGCCAAATCATTGGAAGCCAAATCATTTGGATCAGAAACAACTATATTCATCTTTTATTGTTTCTGTTTTCACAGCTTCAGAAGAAACTAACCAGCCAAAATCCACAATGAAGTACATGCCTGCCCATTTTCTTCACCTTAATTTAATACATTTTATTCTCTCTGTATTCTCTCTTTTCCTACAACAAGCTATTGAAATGCATTAATTGGAACATCAGAATTACAGGTTTGAAGTATATTACTTTCTTCTTACTTTGAAGCCTTCTAAACATATTTGTTTATTATTCTCATCTTCACTAGTGTGTACACTGTTGGTGTTCATTTTTCAAACTATCAAAGCATCTTTATAAGGTTTCTGTGTAGTGACAATGATCAAAGGCATACAGTACGTACCTAAATTATTTTTTATAAAATGTAGTTGAGGTATTTTGATGTTCTCATAAATAACTGTGAAATTAAATTGTTATATAAATCTTCTCATAGTTTGAGGATGGAACATTGTTTATCATGAAAAGAGATGTTATAGATTACTATGAAACATATCCTTCCACTGCCTTTTCTTCTACAGCATATCCATTTGTGGAAAGTTTTGACATATAATAGTGTGGAGAAACCTTGGCAGAAACTCATGTACCATGGCACAGATATTTATTCAAAATACTGTTCAGTATTAATACAGTACAAAGGTTTGTTTTATAATGTAATCCAATTCTATGTATCCTCTGTGCAGAGCATTGTAACTTTAGAAGCAGACTGAACGGTAAAGAGTCATGAGCATCTTATCATATATGTTTACAACGAAAGCACATGCCACAAGTCACAGTAAAGTAGTGATACTTGTAGAAGACATAAGAAATCATACCTCTGCTACAAATCATACTTTACAAAAAAAGTGCATCCATTTCATGCACATCGCTATAGCTATGTAGGACTGCAACTACTGTGTGAGCAGTACAATTCCATTTAAATTCAGTGAGTCCAGATTTATTTTCCTTTCATTTTATACTGTTGGCTTTTTACACACATATAAATCTATTGCATGTTTATTTTCACAGGTAAGTAAGAATCAAATTTAATTATAAATTCTGTAATAATTCATAGCTGTGCATCTACATAGATGTATAGTGAAAATGGCCTTCAGGGAAATCTGTTAAATTTCTCTTGGCAAAATCCATTTTCTCCAGATAAAAAATGAAGATGAGCGAAAATACTTTAAAAATCAGTCTAGACACACCCACGACTAAAATTTACATTACTGCTGGAATGAAAAACATATTAATTTGGACCACAAGAAAACTAGAGTCTTTGAAAAAGGTGACATAGAAGTTTAACAGAGAATATCTATGGAGATTCTCAATCATCCAGGTCATGGTTGTCCCAAAGGTGCTTTTCCAATAGCCAACCAAACTTTCTTGGTTTTTTCCTTGAAAACATTTTGCTTCTCATCCAAGAAGCTTCTTCAGTTTAAAAGAGAATACAGGAAAAGAAATAAATATTACCAGCTGTATGAGAAGGGGGACTATATTGAGTGGACCAAATTACAAGGAAAGAAAACTACTAGTGTAAATTAAGCCCCTCCCCACAATCTTCCTTGTAGGGAGGAATAATCTGCAGATCTAAACACATTTTTCTGTATCATGTTCCTTGTATCTGAAAATGGTATTCCAGACCATCCTGTGTGAATGATGTTTATTGCAGGAAACACTACTATAAACATTGTTATTTCTTTCAGCACTTAGCAGTTATGGAGATGATCTTTCAAAAGTTGTTTTGTCATCTTCTTTAGTTTTTTTCCTTCAAATATCTCACCAGGATATATTTCTTAATCTTTTGCGATTTAAAATATGTTTCCACTATCTCTTCACACAGTGACTAAGTTCTTCCTCACATTCTGCTGAAAATTGTACCCCCTCCTATTTTGCTCACAGGACTCAGCTTTCATGTAAGAAACAGCAACACTATATCCAAATACTATATCCAAAATCAATCCATCCATTAAACTTTAAATAATGCAAAACCTGAGGAACTTTAAAATTATATGTTACAAATAGGGTCACAGAGATAACAAGAAGCCACCTCTGGATGCATGTGAGTCCCAAGGCCAACTATTTATGTTCATTTTTTATTATAGCAATAAATTTAAATTTAAATGAATGTAAATGAATGTAAAGAAATTCAACCAAATAAAAATGTGCTATTTTTTTTATTTCTGTGAGGCTTCTAATAATTGTTTGTGCACAAAGTTATCTAATATCTGCAAATATTTGGCTTGTTGACAATGTTTAACTTGATTTGGTCATGCCTCAATGATTGAATAACTGGCATCCAATAAATCAGAACAGTGGTTTTAATATATAGTAGCAGCTTCCAGTCCTGCTTTTTTGTTTTTTTGTAAGATCTAGCCTTCAAGATTTTTTTAAACATCTTGAAGTGAATCTGAATTCCTATCTGGTAGATAGACTGGAAGCAATGCATTCTAAAGAATATTTGTCCCATAAGGAAAATGGGTAGTATTAAAATCCTGTCCACTGGGAAAAAATTCTGAAGAGCTAATAGAATCACCCACCTACATTTTACTAGGACATAATGCAAGTTTTGGTAGGTAGATTTGGCCAGAAAGCTAAATTGGTCGTGAGCCAGGTGGAACAAGATACAATAAGAAATCAAACTTGTTTTTCAAATTACATCATCATCATCATCATCATCATTTTATTTATATCCCACCTTTATTGTTTTTACAAATAACTCAAGGTGGCAAATATATTCAACATACCTTCCTCCTATTTTCCCCACAATAACCCTGTGAGGTGGGTTGGGCTAAGAGAAAGTGATTGGCTCAAGGTTATCCATCTGGCTTTAATGCTAAGGTAGGACTAGAACTTACAGACTCCTGGATTCTATACCAATACCTTAACCACTAGTCCAGGGGTGTCAAACTTGATTTCATTGACGGCCGCATTAGGGTTGTGTTTGACCTCGGGGGGCTGGGGTGGGCGTGGCCAGGGTGGGCATGGCCAGCTTGACGTCACTCATGTCAGGGGCGCCTGTGCTGGCCCGAGTGCTCTGCCAGCGAAAACAGGCTCCCGATTTCCGTTTTTGGCTGGGACGGGGCTCCCAAGCTCCGTTTTTGCTGGCAGAGGGTTGCAAGAGGCCATCCCAGCTGAAAACAGAGATTGGGAGCCCGTTTTTGCTGGCAGAGGCACCGTGGGCCAGTCCTTTGCTGTTTGCAGGGCAGCCCCGTGGGCCAGATCTGAGCACTCTGTGGGCCGGATCTGGCCCACGGGCCTTGAGTTTGACACCCCTGCACTAGACTAAACTGGTTCTCATATTTTTCAATGAGATTACTGTAAAGAATTCCCTTTCACTTTGATGTCTGGAAAACAAAAGGAATTAAATTGTCTTCTTGCATCTTTATGCTTCCTCTTCTCCATATTCACTGAAGCTCCACTTTCATCAACATTCCTATGAAATGCTAGTTATACTTCTAAAAGATGTCCTTGTGGTTTGGATGTCATTCCTTATCTATGGTGGGGAGGAAGGAACGCTAGGTAGCATTGGTTTTCATCTCTAACTCCATCTTTGTTTTTCCATTCTCTTTTTTTTACATACATACTCTTGCACACATACAAAACATAAGAAGAAAAGAGTTGGGATTCTTTCATTTTAGGATGCCTTTTAAATGATGTTGTTAGGAGCTGTTCCCTACAATCGTCTTAAATATGGCTTTGGGGGATCCAGGAACAAGATCTTTTAAGTATGTTTAAGCAGCCAAATGAAGGAGGCTGTTCAAATTTATGATACAGTGTCGGAAGAGAAAAGATTAAATGTTTTCTCCATGCTTTTTTTTTTTAATAAAACATAAATACACGCACAACATTCCCTTTGGATGACAATGAAAAGCTTCAGGGGCAATTTTCACATATCAAATAACAATGGGAGAAAAGGATTACCTCCACCCCCACCGGCACTGCATTACTCTAGTTCTATATCATCTGCAGCATCAAATCTAAGATTGGGAAAGGCCTAGGTCCATTTAACCCAATATTGTCTACACCGGTAGTTTTCAACCTTTTCTTCATCACAGACCCGCTATAAATATCTTTTGTGGCCATGGACCCCCATGACTTAAATCTTAAAACTCACGATTTAAATCATAACATTTATTCAAGCGATCGCAGACCCCCCGTGATGACATCATGCCCCCCCCAACCTGCAGACCACAGGTTAGGAACCACTGGTTTACACTAACCAAACCAGCACTGTATGGCGGCAGTCAAAAAAGCCAATGCAATCCTTAATTGCATTAACAGAAGGATACAATCAAGATCAAGTGAGGTACTAATAACACTCTATAAAACCTTAGTAAGACCACACCTAGAATACTTCATTCAGTTTTGGTCACCACACTATAAAAAAGATGTTGAGACTCTAGAAAAAAGTGCAGAGAAGAGCAACCAGGATGATTAGGGGACTGGAGACTAAAACATATGAAGAACGGTTACAGGAAATGGGCATGGCCAGTCTAGCGAAGAGAAGGACCAGGGGAGACATGATAGCAGTGTTCCAATATTTGAGGGGCTGCCATAGAGAGGAAGGGGTCAACCTTTTCTCCAAAGCATCTGTAGGCAAGGAGAGATTCAATCTAGAAATAAGGAGACATTTTCTGACAGTGAGAGCAATCAACCAATGGAACAGCTTGCCTTCAGAAGTTGTGGGAGCTTCATCACTGGAGGCTTTGAAGATATGGGACTGCTTTTTGTCAGAAATGGTGTAGGGTCTCCTGCTTGGGCGGGGGGTTGGACTAGATGACCTACAAGGTCCCTTCCAACTCTGTTAATCTGACAATCTGACAAAGCAATAGTTCTTCACACTTCATATCACAGATCACATCCAATGTCTGTAGAAGTTTGTGTTATATGCAAAAAACTAACTGTATTCTTACACCACACATATCCAAGTCACGTAAATAGATGTTCACACAGCATGCCTAGCTTTTTTCACAGCTTAGGATGAAATGCAAACCAAGCCTGTCCATTCCATTTACAGGTCAAAGAATTGGGCTAACCCAGAAAATGATGTAAATTAGTAATCTGATTGTCTGAATGAGGTCATTATTTTCTATAGCAGTGGACAACCTTGGAATTCGCTAGTGATGAAATCTTGCAAGCTGTATGCTGAAATAGCAAGATACCCCAGATGCTCTAGATGTCATTCAACAACTGCATATTTATTTCAGATTTACTGTGCAAAAAAAATACAATTATTTTGAGTTGGTGTTTAGAAAGGGAAAGTTGGTGTTAGAAAAGGAAATGCTTTAGATGATGACATAAAATGGTCATGTGACAGATGGAAGGCCAAAGAAAGCTAACTAATCTTCATGCTGCAATACAGTATGCGATCTTTTTATTAAGCTGATTTTTTTAACTCCATGGCCATAAAAAACTAGTAACACTGGGCTATAATGTATCTAAAACTTTAAAAAATAATACTCCTTTTTCCAAATTTCCTGACAGGTTACAAGAAAGCTTTTCTGTGCAAAATGTAAGAAGTCAGAAACTTCAGCTTCAACCCTCCTGAGATTAAGCCTAATTGTTTTAATTTACTCATTCTTGAGCTTTGGCAGCTGGTTAACTAGCTGACTTCAAGCTAGTGATTCTCTCTCAACCCAATCTGTCCCACAAGGCTATTTTGAGAAGGAGTGGAGGAAGGAGTGCTGTGTACAGTGCCTTGGGTTCCTGGAGAAAAGGCAGGATGTAAATCTGACTAACTTACTAAATATTTACATTGTTGTTGTTAGTTGCGAAGTCGTGTCCGACCCATCGCGACCCCATGGACAATGTTCCTCCAGGCCTTCCTGTCCTCTACCATCCCCCGGAGTCCATATTTACATAATATAATATTTACATAAGAACAGTATATACATAATTAGATTCACATACTGTCTGAAGCTAAGATTTCCTCAATGAGTTGTAATGGCTGGATACACGCATTATACTAGAGCAGGGCTGTCAAACTCGTGGCCCACGGGCTGGATGCGTCACGCACTGCCCACACCCACACCCGTTTTAGTGAAGGGGAAAAATTTATGGTATGTCACGTGACGCCGCCATGATGCTGTGGGTTTGACACCCCTGTACTTCTTTTTCTTCTTCTTGTGCCATATCTGTCATCGGATGTTGGCGATCATGTTGGCAATCCTATTTTTATCAACAAATTTTATCAAAAGATGACCTCTGTACTAGAGAATAAAATATGTCTTCTTGGAAACCCAATGGCTGAATTAAGCTAAAACCAAAACAAAATCCATTGCAACTAACAGCCAGTTACTGGCTCAGAAGCAGGAATACTAATAAGATTAAATAATATTACGCCTAAGTTCTACTCAAACCTAATGTGGTTGTTTAAAAAAAATATGTTTCCTGTATTACAATTATATTGTCTGCCTTTTTAAAGGTAGCATCTTCAAGGAAAATATGGGTATGAATAAATATTTAAAGTGGTGGTTTATATAAAATGCCAACAGGCAAAAAAAATTGTAGTAGTATCCTTCTGCTGCTCTGATCTTACTTTCCTTCGGCAACACTGGTTCTTTGCTTTATCCCAGGGTGCCAAAATCCCTTCTCAGTCTTGCCAAGAAAAAGACAGAGGGAGGAGATGACCTGAACACCCCGGATACAGCCAAGCGTAAGTTCCTGTTCCAACACAAAGATCTGTTTGTTTTATTCAAAGACAATATCATTGTGTAAATAAATGCCAGGCAATAAGGATGCAGTAGTACTGGTGAATGGGACCGGTATCAATGCCGTTTACCAGACATCAGTCCCCAGCTTTGTTCTGAAAAGGATAAAGGAAGTTCAGATAAAAGAGGGCTCTAATTTAATATATACTCAGTCAATGGGACTATGACAGAAACCTCAACAAAGAATTATTGGTGCTTTCAACTGCATCTCAGTTGTCGGCATTGTGAAATTTTTCAAAATGCACATGAGAGATATACACACAATTATTCAGACTGAATAGCTATAAATCTCAAATGAAACTATATAGAACCTTTAGGTTGCTCAAAGAAATTATTTCTAGGATGCTTACAAAGAAGGCAACATCTAATATCAATGTTCAATCATGTTCAATTAGTACTTCTGAACATCAAATGCCCAAATTTGTAAGATAAACTCACCATTTCTACTAACACAGTTGCTCACATTTTTATCTGTGTTTTAGAGGTTATACATCTGATACAAGGCAATGGATTGAACCTGGGCATTTTTTAAAATTAATCTCTGCTAGTTAATCACTGGTTTACTAAACGTGATGTCATGAAAGTTGGAGAAGAGATCAAATGAAAATCTAAAAAGAAAACAAAAATGAGAACATCTAGATTTGCTAACAATCTTTAAAATATTTTATTTACATTTCAGCATCTTTCTATTTAGCTGGATCAGGAGCTTTTTAAACCTGATTTGCAGATTTAAAGATAATTCAGTGATAAATTAAAGGATTTGGCCAGATAATCTGGATAGCTGTCTTGAGAAAGGTGTTCTTGTGAACTGGGAAAAAGGTCTAGTGGCAGTTCCAATATCACATGTTGGCTGAGAATCTCTACAACATCTTCATCAACATTTTATGTTACTGCCTTCTGTCATCTCTAGCCTACATGGTTGATATAGGACTGGCTGAAGTGATAAGAGCTGTAGTCCAATCATATGGAAGATGCTACCCTGGGGAGACGTACCCTAAAATGTGGAAGAACATATAAAAAGAAGGGTTCATTAGTATTTTTGATTGCTGTGACATGGAGCCATGAAACCTAAAGCTATGCATTTATTTTATACCTTAGCTTTTTTGTCATTTTATTTGTTTTGCCTGTTTGATTCACTTTACAGTAACACTCGATGTTATATTAAAGTTATACACTATACTTGATAGAGGACTAAGGAGGTAACCCTACGTCTGGACTGTACCATTCCAATACAAGATTCAGATGCCAGAAAGATGTCCCAATTTTTCATATACACCATTCCCCTTTCTAGTATTTCAGAGGGGAAAAGTTCCAACAATGGCATATTCACTATTTTATGTGAGTGGTACTATATTCCATGAAGGAATGCTATATGGTAAAATCCACACCTTTTGTCTTTAAGCCAAAACAATATTGGCCCCAAATTAATAGCTTATTGAAGTTCATCCTAAATACTTCCCAACTACCACCAATTTGTTGCTAGGACTAACACTTACTGAACCATTCAAAATTAATTTCCATAATTAAATAATATGATCTCTCCTGAAACTGCTTTTTCATGGCAGGACAAACCTACAGTATATACGTAAGACAAATATGGGCACTAGTGATGATACACTAATTGATGCTGGAAGGTAATAACATTAAATCAGTAACATCCTGAATGAGTGCTTCATAGAAGATGACAAAATTTGTTATCTCTTGTCTTAACTGACAGAACCAGGTCAAATAGGCTTAAGTTATAGAAGAATAAATTTAACTGAATATTAAGGGGAAATCCTTGACAGGAAGCAGAGTGAAACCAAGAACCTAACAGATATGAAATGTCCTCAGGAGAGATCTTGAGAATGTAGGCTGGACAACTATATATTGGAATATTCTTCCTTTAGATTTCCTGCATGAAAAAAATGCTAAAGCTTGCGACTATCCAAGACCCCATATGATTCAAAGAGTCTATGTTGTTATGTCTCATGATGCGTCACCTTCCTCAACTATGCCTTTTCCTTTTATCTGTGACCAAGTCTTCATTTACCAGATTAGTACTAAAACCACATATTGGAATAGTTTCTTCCTGGGTCCCACTCCAGCAAGTAGTTTGCGCACTTATGGTAGTTTATGCTCTGAGATAAGGCATAATTATGGCAATTGCTAAAGATGGTATAAGGAGTAGACATTCCTGAAGGGGAAAAAAAAATCTCCTTGCACACTTGAAATTTGCACATTTCATTTAATTTCAGACAAGGCAACAGATGCAGGAGTGAATCACAGTTTATACATGGAGGGGGTGAATCAAGGTTGAAAAGAGTTAAAGCTATTAGGGACACCCCCTAGTGAGATCAGAGGTCCTCAGCTTGCCTTTTTTCAAGCTTATCTCCAATGGGTGGAGTTCATATTTCCATACAAAACCATCATGACCTGTCAGTGACCCAAAATAATCAGCAAGAGTGTGAATCTAAAGCAATCTGGAATTTAGTAGCTTCAATAGCACTCCCCTCTTTATTATTCTTTATATTACTTTCCAAATATATCAGACTGCAACCTACATTTTTCCAACTCTCAAGGATGGTAAGTTGGGAGGGGAGAGGAGTTGCAGCCCAAAATTTTGCAAGGATTCAGGTTGGAAAAGGATGATCTAGTGGAAAAGAAAATGTGTTTATTGAGCTGGTAGCCTAAAGCCTTTTGGAAAGAGGATACTATGCAGGATCTTCTCTGTGGTTTGAAAATACATTTTATGCAAAGATATTATGCTAATGTACTGTATAAACGTGGTATCTAGTAGTTCTGCTTCATTACTGCTTAGGCAAATTTCCTAAATTTAAACCAGGAATTGCAAATTCTGGCCTCAGATGTGGCCAAGCTACAACTTCCAGCATCCCTCAGTATTCACCATTTAAATGTGTTTCATCACGTTTGTTTCAATTGATAACATTTATTTTTTTAATGTTTGAATCTATATGCATTTTGTGCTAGTTTTGTGTAGGGGCTAATATTATTATTTTTCTTTAGATGCACAGCAATTTTTGCCAGTAATTCTTCCAATATGCTTTTCATGCATGCTTTTACTTCATGCCTTCATTTTATATGCATTTTTAGGAGAGGCAAACTATCCAGAATTTTTTAAAGAAAATTTCAGCATGCAAGCATGTTCCAGTTCACACTGGGAAACTGGCTGAGTTAGCATAAACATGTGAATTGTCCCAAGTAAAAAGATCTTTTGCTGCAGGCTTCATAGAGCAAGAACTTTTCTGGGGCTTTACCAGCTGGTAAAGTATCAACTACCATGAGACAATATATGTCGCGAATGGATCACCCTCTATTTGTGGAGAAGGCTGCTGATTTTAAAGGATGGGTGGGAAAATTAGAAACATAGATTCCACATCTTCTGTATCTCCTCACTTTCACCAGTGTTTTGTTTATCTTTCTCAATCTCTTCCTCACTCCTCCTTCACAGCCAAGAAAAGCCCCATATGTGTTCTTAAAGCAGCATTACTGAGGAGCAGTCATGGTGGGGACAGCCAAAGTTCACCAGCCCCATTGTGGGACTATGTATTGTCTCTTTTCCAAGTCAAAATTTCAGACTGCTCCTTCCAGTCAGCTGTCTCCCATGCACTGGGAGATATGAGGTGTATCCCTTGATAAGATGGGTGGGAACCATCTTCTCTAAGCTAAACTACCTTTAAACTCCCTAGGAAAATCTGCTCCTGCTTAAGCCATCTCATTCCTGGAGCGAGCATGAAAGACTGCCAAGCCATTGGCTGTGGCACCCGTTTTCCTTCAGGGATGGATGCGAGATCGAAAGAGGCCTCCTAACATATTTCCACCACATGTTCTCATTATTGCACCCTCACAACACACACACAGGGAGGGAGGGAGGGAGGGAGGGAGAGAGAGAGAGAGCGACAGCGAGAGAGAGAGAGAGAGAGAGAGAGAGAGAGAGAGATAGAGAGAGAAGGTCTGGCTGAAATATCATAAATACTCAGCCTTCCATCCTTCCAAGGTCGGTAAAATGAGGACCCAGATTGTTGGGGGCAATATGCTGACTCTGAAAACCACTTAGAGAGGGCTGTAAAGTACTGTATATAAGTCTAAGAGCGGTATATAAGTCTAAGTGCTATTGCTATTCTTGAGCATCAGTTTCCTGTCAGAGGCAACAATTCTCTCTTCTTCAGTCTTCTGGTTTGCCCTGTCTCTACATCTTTTAGATACAGCTTTCCTCACTGCCTTCAGATATAGTCCTGATATTCCTATATTAAAATAAAAAGAGAGCAGCAAAAACCAGTATGGCTGGATGGAAGCCCACATCCAGAAGATTTAGCCTCTCTGCAAGTCAGAGGTTCTCCTCTTGCTGGCCAACTGTGCCAAATCGGGAGGGAATTCTTATAAGTTTTCCCTTTTCTTTTTTGGAAATATATATATTTTCCTTCTCTGCCTGCCAAGATAAATCTCCATTTCCAGCTGTGACATCTGTGTTTCCCTTCTCTCTTTTCAGTAAGGAATGAACCTTCCCCCACCACACTCCAGCTTCAGTTGAGGTTTCCATTACTCTACAACAAAAGAAACAGTTCTAACTTCCACCCATTCTTTACATGGTTTAAAAGAAAAATGCAACGGTAAATTTTAGTGCTCATTAAACTGACAACGCTAATAAGAGACAGGCATCATATGCTGAATGGCTAAGCATAGTTTGGTTTGACAGTGAGGTTTAATGTACCTCAGCTCTTACTAGGATCTCCTCCCTATACTGTATTCGCTTTTTCTTTTCTGGTTGTTTCATACTCTTTCTTCTTAATTAATATATATCAATAACCATTTAACTTTGGAGTTTCCATGCTTTCATCAAATGATGGTCACTTTATGTCTTCAGTATATATGTATAGTGATGGACACAAAGATATGCTCAAGGAACACATACATATAAAAGGTGTGCATGCTAAACGGCTTATGGGCCAAAGCTCTGTATGCATAATTGTCTGGATACACATAATCACATCTGACTTCCAAAAGGACTGCATTTCAAAACTGTGTTAACATAATTTGGGATTAATTTTCCCCCTTCATTTTCCAGTGGATTACTCATCATTTCTAATTTACTTTCTCAATCAGACATTCATAGTCATTTTTCATACTTTTTATAAATTCAAGTTCCACATAGCAATCACATTACAAAGCATTCTAAAATGAACACTTATTATGCTAAGTCCATGGGGCATGGGTGAAAGTAATGGTCAATACTGCAGAAGGATAATGTAGGTAATGGTCATTTATGTTCTTCCCTGCAAGGAGATAAATATGACAGGCACAATACTCCATGAATTCACCATATAGACTTTCATGAAACTGAATTTCCACTGAAATAAGATGATGATACTGTAGGTTGATTACCTAACATTCTTAATTAGTGATGAGATAGGAACTCAAAAGGCAGAGCACCCATGATCAGATCTAGGCAACAGCCATAGCCCCATTCAATTCACAAGCCTGGCTGTAATTTATAGATATGGCTGGATAAACAATGTCAAATTTCCCACACATTATTTTTTTACTAAACATCAAACCTATTCTGAGTTATGAGGAAAAGACTTTTGCATATGGGCTGCTTGGAGGAAGGGCTGGATAAAAATGTAATAAAAATAATAAACTACAAACTAAATCAACTAATACAGTGTTTCTCAATCTGTGTGAACTTCAACTCCCAGAATTCCCCAGTCAGCATGCTGGGGAGGGGGGAGATCTTAAAGTTGCTGAGGATGAGAAGCACCGGACTAATAAATGGCAACAGGCTAAATTCACAAGCAATAAATAAGCCAAATGAATACTTTGGCCTAGAAACATGGGTGATATTCAGTTTGCTACTAGATTTATTTCTAGGAAGTGTTAGCCAAGTTAATCTGTTGCAGCTAAGCCCTTCCTCTGCAAAACCTAAGGTCTCTGATGGTAGTCATCTACAAACTCACTTGGAGTAAGTCTCTCACTATATACTGCGGTTGACACCCAGATAAGCATAAAAGTATAAGAAGAAAACTTGCTCTTTCTCATTTTGGAATACAGTATGATGGGTTTCCATTACAGAAACACAGATCCCAACTGAATATCTGGAGAAACGTAAAAAGCTGTTTGACTGTAGAACCAATTACCTAGACAGATGTGGGTTCCCCTTAATTTGGTTTAAGCAGAGATTAGATAGTTGTCAATCTAGGATATTTTAATTTGGATTTCCACCTGAAGCAACATTTGGACTCAGCAGCCTAAACCCCCTTCTTCCAATTTTATCTGACCCACATTTCTGGACTTAAAAAATCTGGATGACCACTTGATGGCAACATAGAGGTAGAATTTTAGGCATCTCATTCGCACTCTTTAGTGGCTATCCAGAAATAAAGCTCTAGATTCAGTATTATCCCAAAGCACATGTGTTTTATCAAAAGGATCCAATAATATCAGTTATACTGTCCCCTTTAAATTTCTCTGCAGATCTACCATAGGAAGCCCTATAGTTCAGTGTCTTCTTTCATATCACTTTTGCAAGCAAGTTGTATAAGAGAATAGTTATTTAAAAAATCCTGTCCAGTTTCTTGAATTCTGGAATCCTTGAGTGTCTAAAGACTCTGGGCTAACATTCCAACTTTTCTGCCAGCAGCAAGAGCAATGAGTGGGAAAGGGGGCATTTTTACATAATCAAAACCAATAGAGAAAAAGAAATACACTTCCCAGACAGCATTGAGAAATATTACCGTATTTTCCGGTAATTATTCATATAATTACAGCAGCTAGAATTGCATTTGCGCAAAAGTGGACAGTAACAAAAGCCCCTTCTGAAGGGGAGTTAATTAAAAAAATACTAGATTGTGCGGAAATGAATAGATTGTCAGTGAAAATTAAAGATAAGGAAGATTCTGAATATTATAATGTATGGGGGAAATTTTATGATTGGTTAGAAAATGAATATGTATAGAAGATAAGTAATAGTGACTAAATTGGAGGAAAATAGAAGACTGAAGACGGTAGATCCAGGTGACAAAGTTAGGTAGTTGAGAAGGCAGCATTAAGATAGTAGTTGATATACCTAGGAAAATATAAGATATATGTATAAATAAAGATACTGAAAATATATAAGTTTTAAGAGTTGCACCGATAATTAATGGACTTGGGGATATGAGTTACCTGTCTGTTAACTATAAGATGGATTGTCACTAGATACACTCGGGGAAGGAACAAGGAAGAAGGGGAGAGGAGGGCAGTAGGGAAGTGGGAGAGAAAGGGAAAGAAGGTAGAGGGGAGAGGGGAGAGAAGGAGAGAGAGGGAGGGGAGTGATATGACATAAAGGGAAAAACAGACGGGCAACAAAAGTATAAAAGGTGCAAATTAGGATGCTGGTTTATGTTTTATGGAATAGAAATGTATAACTATGTATATTCTGCTATGAACTATGGTATATGTATGGATGTATTGTGGAGAAAAATAATAAAAAATTTTTTTTAAAAAAAAAAGAAATATTACCGTATTTTCCTATGTGTTAAAAGTTTTTGAGAACCAGCAGTGGAAGATATGTAAATTAGCCACATTCTTCATTCTTTTGCAAAAGCCACAAGGAGGGCTCACCATTTGTTTTACTGTAAATCATTTTCTCAGCAAAAGATCTTTACCAGATTTGGGTTATGCAAAATCTAATGCTGAATCCCACATGTGCTAGAGGGGATCATTGGCACAAAACAAAACAAAAAGGGAAATATTCTGAAAGCTGCAACATTCCCAGGAGCGAGTTTGAATGATTGGGTACTTGCCCAGACTCCTATCTGAGGAAGACACAAATCCTTTGCTTTGCTTTTTTGCTATGACAAGTCAATATCCACAAGTTGCCTGTTCAGTTACCTTTTCTTCCTCTTGATGGCCATACAATCTGAACCCAGAGGGCAAAACCTAGTAACAGTGGGCATTTCAATCACAAGATCTGAAGAAGCGGCTTTCTTAATTTTGTCTTCATACTACATTCTACCTGAGGTATAGATTTACTTCACCATTTTGGGATTTATCAGCCCTATCCCAATATAAGCAGGTACTGCTGAATTGCAGTACCATCAAGCCCAAGTGATCAGTTTTTCATTGAAAGATTGAGTGACAGACCTTAGAGATAAATTACAAGTACAAATAGCTTTGATTATTAGAGTTTCTCTGATAGCCAGAGACATAAGGGTCATTCAGATGGACTATCGAGAAAATTTGTAAGACAGAAGCCTCATCCTATTGAATAAAGGCATACAGCAGTGAATATTTTTAAAATGCATATCCAGCCTGCCTTTCAAATGCATGATTCCTAAGGGGTCTCATATCAAATATAAATAATAAAAGCTCCAAGACAGAATGGTGTGATCTACAAAAAATGTGGTAAATGAACATTTTATTAGAAAAAAAGCCTGACTGAATAGGGGTTTAAATATTGTACAGCAGACCATCAAAATCTCTTAATAGCCCATTCCCATATAGGTTATTAAATCCTACTGGCTGAAGATAATTCTTAAAAAGTATCTCAAACACTATTCAGTCAAGTTTTTATTTTCTAATAAAATGTTCACTTACCACGTTTTTTATTTCGGGTCTGTGGCCTTTTGGGGGAATAGGAGAAGCAAATCCAAGCTCTTGTCCTGAACAGCTTACAGTTCATTGTCTCCAAAGCTGCTAAGAAAAAGAGCAGAACTGGCTGACAAAAGTAGAAGCTGAAATTGCTTGAATCCCCCAATAAAAGCCATGCCTGGAAGCACATAGGACTACCATAAATTAATCTGGAACAGAAATGCAAATGTGAGAATCCCCACCTTGGCTAGGAATAGAGAACAGAGACTTCTTATGCTCGGATTATATCGGGGAACATGAACATTCAAAAAAAAGGGGGGGGGGACAGAACTTTTGTTAGCATTTAAAAACGGCCTAGGAAAGGTTTCATTCTCGTTTGTGTGTGTACTGAACGGAGGAGCTGCTTTGAATTTATTTATGTCTAGACAGTATAGGGTGAAAATTGCCGTGAGGATCCAAAAGAAACAGACCCGAGAGGAGTAAAAAAGACAGGAGCAACTGGGCAAGGAAAGGCCAGAGGGAACCAGAGAAAACAGAAAGGAAGAGGTGAACTCCCTTAGCAGCCGGCCAATCCAAACGCCTGAAAAGGGTTAACTGAGTCCCTAAAGAGACTTACTAAAGAAACAATAAGAAATTTATCAGCTTATTGGACAGTTCCTAGAATCCCTGAGCCAATGGGAAAGGCTGCCAGCTGAGAAGGCTTTTTGGTGCGCCGATCAAGAGGAGTGCAGGGTTAGAATGGAGCAGGCTCTGCTTACGCGGAGTTTCTCAGGGCCGAGGTAAGGACCCCGGCCAGCTTGCTTTGAAGGCAGATCGGTCTGCAGATAACAAAAAGAATCTGAATCGCTCTGTGGTTGCTCCTGAAAGCAGAGCCCCGACACAAAGAGTTGTAAGTGGCTTAGTAATGCTTTCTGCCTGTTCGGTCTGTTTGCTTTTACCGCAGTTACTTCTTGCTGCCTAGATTTAATCTTATAATCAGAGTGCGATTTGGAAGATGGAGAGAAAATGCACTCTGTGCTACAGAATACAGGCCCTGCCGCGTGGGAGTTAGTAGACTCCATATAGCGTGGAGGGAAAAATCTCACAATTGGAAAAACACAGACAAAAGCCACTTACAAACCTCCCGGTGTTTCCAGCCCCCAGTCCTTCAGAAAACATTTTAGCCTGATCTACAATTCTTCATAACCCAGAGAAAATCAGGATCACCAGGAGACCATCACTACTGTAACTGAAAAAACAGCAAAATGGAAAATTTCACCACCTGAATATCCTGGATCTTCTGGTATAGTCACCCTACTCCACTACACAAAAATAAATTGCTAGTCTCTCCCATTCATGTTTTTCAGGATATACGTTCATGTGCATTTGCTGCTTTGCAAGAAAATCTTGCAGGATATATATTCATTTGCATTTCTTTCTTTGCAAGAAAAACTTGAGGTTGCCATTATGGGCAAAAATATGAGGAGAAAATAAGATCAAAATATTACAATCCTCCAAAGATTTCCTAGCCTCTTGGCCAAAATTCTTTTGTTGCATTTAAAAATCCCTGGAAAGGTTGATATAGTAGCATTGCACTGTGATCTGTTTTTCAGCCAAACACCCCCCCACCCCCCACCCCCAAGCTGGAACCATGATTGCAGGTTGCTACTGTAGCTGGGTCGGAGGGGAGGAGAGAAGTTTCAAATACAATAATGCATAAAGGAAAAAGACAAGCTGCAGAAACAGGAATACTGAACCTCAAAGTTAAAATGAGGCAAGAGTTCTCACCAATGGACCACCTTCCTACAAAGTCATCAGAACCACAGCAAATCAAAGGTGAATTTATTTTATTTATTTTATTTATTTTTATTTTATTTGTTTGTCAAACATGTACAAGATAGCAGGTATAGGTATAAACATAAACATAATCAAAGTGAATACAGATAGATGAGGACAATAGGACAGTAGGACAAGGACGGTAGGCACGCTGGTGCGCTTATGCACGCCCCTTACAGACCTCTTAGGAATGGGGTGAGAATTGCATTTTTCAGCAGCTTCAAATAAGTTGGCCCAGAATTGGAAATAAATTGAACAAGGGTAGCGAAAGCTGCTGGAATTTTTTTTCAATCCCTTAAAAATAGTTCCACTCCAAACCATGTGACCCGTGAGGAAAAAAGAATAGAGAAGCCATTAACTTTTTCTAAATCTTTGCCCAATTGCTTCCCCCATTTTGATGCATGGGAGTGGCTGGAATTTTTCTCCAATTCTTAGCAGTGCCACTGGTCATGTGACAGGGTCTCAACAGAATAGTTGATTGCTCCCAATCGCCTTTCCCATAGGAATATCTTAGGGATTTTTTCTCCTGGATTTTTTTTTTCTGCAGCCCATTATCAAACCTGATTTGGGCTTTTTTTTTTTTTTTTTTTTTTTTTTTTGGGTAAGCTGCTCTCCACACACCAAATTTGGTCCTTATTTCCATTTGGGAAAAAAAAATGATTATGTTTGACTGCTTGCTTTATATTTTGCCTTTCCTTCAAGCTGCATATAGTACTTTCATCCCAACAACTCTGTGAGGTAGGTTGGATTGAAAGTTAGTGATGGACTGTAAATAACCCAGCAGATTTCATATAGGAGATTGGGCTTGAACCTGTTTTCTCCACGCTTCTTCCAGCTCCTTAACCACTAAGTTATGCTGGTTCTCAAGGTGTGATTGGTGAGTGTTTTCATTTCGGCCCCCCAAATGACTTGTTTTCATACTTGAGGGCCTTGGCCTCCTGAGGCCCGTAAACCTATCCTCTGAGTCATGTGGTAGTGGGGGTGAGAGTTACTGGGAATCAAGCCACACAATTAATATGGATCTACTAATCAGGATGTTGAAATTTTCTGCTGAATATTTTCAAACTTCCCCTCAAGTTCATGAGCTTTCTTAAGCTGAAAAGGTATCTATTTTATCAGTTAGCTGATAAGCAGCTCACTACCAGAACAAGTACAGTAGTAAATCTGGCTTGTCATAACGGCATTCCAATTATTTTACTTCAAGTTAGAAACATTCTTCTGGCTTGCTCCACTAGTACATAAATGCTTAGTGTTAACACCAGTGAATGATACATGCTGGCACTGCAGGAGGAAAACTATATAGAGTCAAGCAACCAGGTCACAGTCTATAAACCTCTCTTTCTCTAAGTGTTATAATGCTAGCCCAACCCCCAAGATTTCAATTGTCAGTAAAACTATTTTGGAGTATTTTATCCATTGAGACATCTGCAAAAGAAAGCCAGGTTAGGAATGCTTAGGCGCAGCCTACTCTAGAAGAACATCACCTTTGTGCATAAATACATGACTTGTGACAGCAACAAGAATAGAAAAGAACCACAGAGTCACAAAAATGTCTAATCTCATATTGGTAATCTGGATAGGCGAAGAGGTGAAAAGGTAGAGCTAGCAGCCTTTTAAAAACTGGATCCTGATCATCCTATTACTGGTAAAATATCCAGAGAAATGGAGTCTATTATTGCAAGAGAAAAATGGTCAAATCCAGGCAAGCACGAAGAAGCAAAAAGCTCTCATGACTAAGAGGTCCAGCATCCAAGGTGGAGCAGTAACTTTTTCAGCATGACATTTTCTTGATCTGGATTTTTTCCCTACTCCCAAAAGGTTACTATTTGCTCTGTATATTTTCTTCTTCAGAGTACATTAGGGAGTGTTGAATTTCTATTTTGTATTATTCAGGGGCTATCCTTTGCAGAAGATCTGATCTGGAACCTCTGGATATTACATCTTATTTGGCAATACGGAGTTAGGTGCTATTTATGAAAGACCACACACTATCATCTCTTCTATGTAGTTCAGTTTAGATGTAATTTGTTTTTTGAATTCTGTTATAGTCCAAGCCCAGGATGGTTATTTTGGCTTTCTCATGGCTTACAAATTCTGGGTTCTGTAAACCCAAAGTGGTGGCTAGTCCAGGTTGAACAACATGGTCTACTTAGACTTTAGTTAAATATCTGTGGGCAGCTTGAGAGGTGAGGATTAACATAACTAACTGAATAAATCTCTGTTGGCTGGGATTTGTTCAATATGCTCAGCTATTAACCAGTTACAATGACTGGGTTCATAAAATGAGCCACGACAATATCAAATACTTAATATTATGCCCTAGATTAGTGTTTCTCAATCTTAGGAACTTTAAGATGGGTGGACTTCAACTCCCAAAGTCCCCAGCCAGCAGGTAAATTCTGGAAATTGAAGTCTTCACATCTTCAAGTTGCTTTGTACAATGTGTGAACTTGGTATGGAGTGTTGTGCAGTGTTTTATTTTGGACACCAAAGGGATGGTACCTTTATTTGGTTCTATGCTATCCTATCAATCTTTTTTCCATTGCAATAACTGCAAATCATCTTGGATTAGTCATGGATTAACACCAAGAAGAACTTGTTTTTGCAATGCAGTTCCATTCAAAAGGCAGCTGGGTTTTGTTAAGTATAATTTATTAATCTGCAGTACAGATTGTCAGGGAATTCGCTGTAAATTTATTTCAAGCCCTTCCTCTTTGAAGGGATTTTATATTAGATACTGTATATGTGATGGTAATAATGCTCCAGTTCCCTCTGCCTTCTTTGAGGAAAAAAACAAAAACCCTTGTCCATTCTTAACAGGTTTTGCAATTTATAAATGTGTATTGTTAATCATACCTACGAGACATTAAAGAATGTAGTTCAAATTTCCCTCTTGAGGTTCTATCAAATATTTACCATACTCTGGCTTTTGCTTTTAAGTTGTATGCTCCTGGAGGGGACTTCCCCCCCACACACACACTTAAAAGCTTCACTTTCCTGTGCTACCACAATATACAGATCATGAAGAGTCTTGAGACAAGAGTGCTGAAGGGTTCTTAAAATCTGGTTAATATTCCCAATGCTCAGTGGAGAAGCTGTGACTGACAGTCCCACTGCTCTTCCTGGGAAATGACAGGTAAAAGATTATAATCATCTATACCTGCCCCCCCCCAAGAGAAGATTTTACTTTTCCCACTTCCTTGCCTAAATAAAGAAGCATGGGGAGGGGGAGGGAGGAAGCAGGACATCATCTGCAATTTCTGTGTTAAAGAGATAGATTATTTTGGGAAGATCCAGAAAGGCACAAGATTGAGGTCTTTCTCTGGGTTTCTAATGGGGGGGGCTACTGGATTTACCTCTTCCTTGTAGGAGGGTTATATTGTTTGCCTTGTGTTCTATTTATAAATGTAGTCTTTGACTTACAACCATTAGTTTAACGACTATTCAAAGTTACAATGGCACTGAAAAAAGTGAGTTATGACCGGTCCTCACATTTACAACCATTACAGCATCCTCCTCATAGTCATGCGATCAAAATTCAGGCATTTGGCAACCGGCATGTATTTATGATGGTTGCGGCATCCCAGGAACATGTGATCGCCATTTGCAACTTTCCCAGCTGGTTTCTGATAGGCATAGTCAACGGGGGAAACTGGATTAAGGTATTGACCATGTGGTTCACTTAACTGCAGTGATTCACTTAACAACTGTGGCAAAAAAGAGGTTGTAAAATAGGGCACAACCCACTTAACAATCAACTTGATTAGCAATAGAAATTTGTGGTTGTAAGTTGAGGATTATCTGTAAATAGGAATATTACAAAAATGTCTCAGGGATACTGTTTTCTGCTGGAAATAGAATCATCGTTAGTATTACCCATTGAGGACCACGTGCTAAGCCATGTCATGGGATACTTGTTTCTAAGCTTTGTGTCTAGTGTTGTGTGAAACTGGGTCATAAGGACTTACGTTGTATCTATACCATCTTTAAGCAAACTGTGGTTTAATGAGACATGTGAGCATTTACCACAA
Source organism: Thermophis baileyi (assembly GCA_003457575.1). Classification (NCBI taxonomy): domain Eukaryota; kingdom Metazoa; phylum Chordata; class Lepidosauria; order Squamata; family Dipsadidae; genus Thermophis; species Thermophis baileyi. Next base: position 4,436,580 of record QLTV01001682.1, read on the forward strand.
TGGTTGGAGTCACATAATCACTAAGCCATTTGTTTTATTTCTTTTATTATAGTTCATTTGCCAAGCTATAAACATGATTTATAAACCAGAATGATTGGTTTCATGCAATGTGATAAACTAGAAGTAAGCATTATATTATGGCTTGGTGCAGTGTGTGAATGCAGTCTGTGTGTAGTAACAGCTCTCTCTCCTAGACCTAAGTCAAAGATTTGAGACTTGGCTCGGCAAGAGGTATTTTCCTTGTTTATACAATATATCTAACTCGATCAGACACTAACCCACTCAAAAGTTCCAAGTAATTCTATCTGTACACAGTCACATTAAATATAGAATTGGTTGTGCTTTTTTTGAAGAACAGTCTGGGAGGGCAATGCACCCTTCAAAAGTAATTCAGCAGGAGGCCTTGCACATAAAAATCCACTCATTCAAGTTAATACAATCTTAAAGTGATGGAAAGGGAAACAAACATCATCTCTACATTTTATGCTCAAAAAGCCCTCCCCTGTCATTCACTATTATCTTCCCCTGTTTGTCAATAGGTTCTCAACAAAGCGCCTTTCCAAGCTAAAAATATGTTAGTCAAGATCTTATTACACATATTGTCAGGTGCAAGAAAACAGGAACCAAGGCCGTTCAAATGCGTACAAGTGAACCCTTGGACTCAGCCTGGTCATCTCCTACACAAGAGTCTGTTGTGGCCTAGAGGTGGAGCTCTTGCCTCACAATCAGGAGGTTGTGAGTTCAATCCTAGGTAGAGGCAGATGTAGGGTCTCCTGCTTGGGCAGGGGGTTGGACTAGATGACCTGCAAGGTCCCTTCCAACTCTGTTAATCTGTTAAAGGAAGGAAACATATTCCTGTATGTAATGTAACTTTGGTCAGAAAAATCTCTCATTAGGATTTTTCAGCTTTAATCTGTGGCAGACGGTGAACAGCCTGTATTTCACACAGGAAACTTAGTCAGAATTCATGATGATAAAAATTACTCAATAGAGATCATATCAAATCTTTGCGGCCATTATAACCAAGTCATAATCAAAAGGAAGGAACAAACCCCAATAGCTTAAAAAAGTGAAGGTGAATCACTGAAGATGGCAGACACATTATTATTATTATTTTTGCAAGCCTTAACTCAATTTCCCTTGGTGCAATTCATCATTGTTACATGGATACAGTGATCACACTGACAAATTTTATTAGAAGGTACAAGCTACAGCTACAGCTCACTTCAGATGCAGACTTCATCCGCTGTAGCTCATGAAAGTCTGTGCCCTTTAACAAAATTTTGTAGTCTGAAAAGATGGTACCACTTTTTGCTGGTATAAATTAGCATGGTTGTTCTCCTACAATAACCACCTAGTAAACTCTGTAGACTTTCTTGTTCTCCTAATCTTTCATTGTCTTTGTTCCGCCCCAGTGATGAGCCACCAATAATATGCACACACAAACTGCAAAACACTGTTCTTTTACTAATAAATGTCTCCTAATAACTTCTTAGGAGCAACATAATAATTTGAAAACAAAATAAAGGGAGAATAGAGAGTTCCAGCTGTTTAATGAGCCGGTCTTACTGTATCTGGCAATACTCCCAGAGCTAGGAATGCAGGAAACAAGACTCGTACTGGAACAAGAACCGAGGAGACTGGAGTCACAAAGATCAAGAGTAATAATAAACGTTGTTTCCTGCAACGACGCTCAGCGTGGTCAGTGCTTAAATAGTCTAAGGGTGTGGCCACTTAGCCTGCAGCTCTAGTCTCAAGGAGACCTCCTCCTGAGTAGCCAGTCTTGTCTTCTAGCAGCCCTGCGTGCCCGAGCATTGAGAAGAAAAGGCTCCTCCTCTTCTTCTTCGGCCCTGATGGGCTCCTCAGGAGGTACAGAAGGCCCTGCTTGACTCTCATCCTCCTCGCTCTCTGACTCAGGTGCCAGGTACACGGGGCCGATGGTCCCTCACCACCACCGCCTCATCGTCCTCCTCGCTCTCTGACTCTGGCGCCAGGTGCACGGGTCGATGGTACCGTGCCACAACCGCCTCATCGTCCTCAGGATCAATGAGCACCGGCACGGGACACTGGCAGGCCACAACAGTCTTCTCCGCTGTATCAGTTAGCATGTTTCTAATAACCCATTAGATCAGCGGTTCTCAACCTGTAGGTCGCGACCCCTTTGGGAGTCGAATGACCATTTCACAGGGGTCACCGCGCACGTTAGCCCGCCATCTTGGTGCCACCGTCACTGCAGGGATGAAATGCTCCCGGTTCGGCCGTGCCTGCGGGTCGCCGGATAGCCGGTAGCGACACAAGTGGGAGACTTCGCCCACCCGCCCGGACGCCGCCATTTGGGTTCTTTTACCCTCTGCGCATGTGCAGAACGCTTTGCGCATGCGCAGAGGGTAAAAGAACCCAAATGGCAGCGTCCGGGCGAAGTCTCCCGCTTCCGACGCTATCAGCTGTCCGGTGACCCGCAGGCAAGCCCGAACCGGGAGCATTTCGCCCCTGGTGCCACGCCCCCTTTGTCACCTCATCCCACGCGGGGAGGGGGTCGCAGTGGCGGGGGGGGTCGCGGCGGCGGGGTCACGGGGGGGTCGCACCATTAGAAAGGTTGAGAACCACTGCATTAGTTGATACAGGGACAGTCACTCCTTCACAGCCTAATTGACCAATCCCTACAGCAGAGTTCCCCAACCTTTCTGGCTTTGCGGACCGGCAAGGGGGTGGGGTGGGGAAAGGGATGGTTCCACAGGAGTGACGGGCAAGCATGCACGCACAGCTCCATTTGCACGAGCAGCAGTTAAGCACACATGCAAGCATTCACTCCCTGCTCACACAAGTGAGGATGCGCTCTCACCTGCTTCCGTGGCTCAGTAAATTTAAGAAATAAAATGGAACTACCTAGGACAACCTGATCATACTTCCCAAGATAGAAATACTTACACAAATGGCATTGGGTGTGTGTGACAAGAATAGCCAGATGTTGCTAGCAGTAACTTCATCCTAGAATCTGGAACGATGATTCATTATAATCATGACTCATTATTGTCACTGTGAGAGCAATTGAATCCAGAGAACAGATGAATTAGGTAGGCCCAGGATGGGGAATTCTGGCTTATGGGTCTATTTTCCCCTTTCTCCAAAGTTTCTCCCTCTTTTGCCCCTGCTATTTTCTATGGCAAAAGCTGTACCCCAGCCAAAGGGTTGGTTTGGCAAGCATTGTTTTGATTTGGTTACCCCATGCTTTCCCTGAAGAATGCTCAAGGCTGGAATGCTCAAATAAATGGAATACATATGGAATGCTCAAGACTGCATATGTATACACACCCCAGCTGGGATGTTTGCAAGCATAACTCTTGAGGGGGGAAAAGTGTTCAAAGCATTTCTAAGGCTTTGAAAGAACTCCTCCTGGTGCTACAAGATATCCTTCGGGCTTTGAGGTTTTCTCCCATGTTCATTGTGATTCTCTAAGGGAGTAGCTCACAGGTAGCTCACAGGGAGTGCTACAATCTCTGCAGGCAGATATATATTCATTAAATCATTCAATTGCTCTAACCACTAATTTGGCCTAGAAATGCTCTAGAATAGAGGTCACTATATATTACATAATAAGATCTCTAGAATTGTGCATATAGTGTGGAAGTATTCTGCATTGGCTTGCCTTTTATATTTTCATGGCTTAACTGTCTTTTGAAGTGGTTGTTTATTTACCAGAGACCTAAAATATAAGCTTATATCATAGGCTTTGATTATGGAGCAACATTTTAAATGGATCTTAGAATATTGTGTATGAATAAGAAGCAAAACTAGAGCAAAGGTAATTTTACAAAAACCCCTTTGGGTTCAATCCTTCACATTTCTGCTTTGAGAGTCTCAAAGCAGAGTAAACCCAATGTTGGCAGCTCCAGATGAAGCTTGAAAGATGCCAGTCTAAAACTGAAGAGGAGAACAAAGCTGATCTATGGCACATGATTGCTTGATGTCCATAAATGCTTCTTCTCTTCCACCCTGATATATATTGAACAATCATTAAGTTAAATAGCCCATTTTCTGACATTTCATCTCGGAAGTAGTGACTTCATTGGTCAGATCAAAAGGGATCAATGAATGTAAAGCAGTTCATTCGATTCTTAAATTATGGGGAAGAATGCAGCATCCAATGGAGCTTCAATTTGACTTGATAATAAAATATTACATGTTACATGAATTGTGTAGAAAATAAAGATCAGGCTGTACTGATGGCCTTAAGCCATAATACCAAACAAGCTGAGCGGGTCCAAGCTTAGTTTGATATGCTAATTGCTGTCATCTGCCCAGAAGAAGCCAGAGAGCAAAATCCATGAACAAAGTAAATCAAATCCTGTCTTAATTCTTTGGCTTTTTCTGATGCCTGAAGTCAAAATGGTTATATATAATGCTAAGCTTAGCTAACCAAGCAGCAAACAATTTATTAGCTTTACATTCTTGAAGGAAGAATCAGGATATATCTCCTGTTCAAAGACGCTCTGGTTAAACACCTACAGATATGATATTCAAATAAACACACTCAAACAAAGATTTTTAAAAATGGCTCACCTTCTCTTCATTTTTTCTATTCCTTTATTAACTTTCTTTGTCATTTAAAGGCAAAGTCATCTCTTTGGCTAGTTTCTTGCTTTTCATAAATATATACATATTTTTCCATTTGTTTATTTTAATGTTTTAATCCACTCGCTTATCAAGATTATTTTTCTTTTGTCCTAATCTCAACTTATTTTTAGAGGTGGGAATATATTGAATTATTTTTTGATTAGGATATAAAAGTTTTTCCTTCAAAAACAGATAAATTGCACCTCTTGGATCCAATCCTTAACATCAGGAATATTACCAATTTTCCAATTTGTCAAAATAAGAACGTGTTCTTTGAAGGCATAGGTTTTATGCAATCTTATAATGTTAGAGAGTTATTTTTAATTCTTTTTTAATGTAGATTTAGAAATGGATTTGACATTTGATTAATATGTGACAGATGTAGATATTTTCCCATTTTACTGGGGTTTTTTTGGTAGGAGGGTAACTTGGGGAATTATTTTTTGTAGCATTTGATATTTTTGTCTGGTTTTGGAGGGGATTTTTGTATTTTTTTTTCTTTCTGAAAAACTTGCTAAAATAAATAAATGATAATCTTCTTTAAAAGCTTGTGGGGTAGGAAGCAAAAAAAAAACTTTTGGATTTGACTGCACCATTTGTATCTCTTCCATCTGAGCTTGTAAAATAGCATACCAAACATTCTGAAGAAATTAAACGATGCTAGCATAACATTTTGAAATAGTTTTAAATAATTCTTTCATTTGATGAGATAGCCCCTTGGTTTGGTTTTAAAGGTATTTAATTTATGTCATACCTAGCATTAACTGTACAACTTAAACAGCCTTGTTGTGTTCATTAAGATCTTAAAAAATAATATTTAACATTGATATAAACTTTTTTCTTCAAAGGTTTAATTTATTTAAATCAGCAGTTTCCAATTTCTATTAAATAAGTGCCACTACTCAATTATTATCTGTATTCTATAATGTATTATTTGCATTTTATAATGCAATAAAACAACTTGGGGAAAAATACTCTTGAGAATGAACAAAAAATGCATAGCTTTCTGAGCAATTGATTACTTTTACACATATTGAATCTGTTCACCCGGTAATAATGCTTTCTAAGTAGTTCAATAATATTTAACATCTGGCTTTTAGACCCACCTCAAAATAAAATCGAGTCACTTTCCCTTCCTTGACTAACTATTCAGTGAATGTGAGAGTACTGTAGTGTAAGATTACGATGCTACAGTACTCTGACCTTTGGCTTCTTCCCCAAGTTCTTACATTGATAATCAGAATTTTGGACAGAGAAGCAATACTTAGATCTCTAATATTAAATTACTTTTAATGAGCCATTGAAATTCCACAGCTCTGGATAGGACATTTTGGGAGTCCTCCTGAGCTCTTGGCTCCAGCTTAAACAGCTGGTGGGAGCTCTGGTTGGGAGCATAGCAGCTGTGCCTAGATTTGGCTGGTGCACCAGTTATAAATCTCCCTGGACCAGGATGCAATGGCGACAGTAACACATATCCTGTTCTCTATATGGCTGCAGTACTATAATGCATGTGAGATAGATGTGATTTAAAAGCTGCATCTGGTCCAGATGCAGTAGCTTGGTGTAGATGATACTGGAGAAGGAATCAAGGACCATTAGGGAAACACCAGGTGCAAAAGAAAAAGTCCAGAATAGAGGAAGAACATTGCAAGGAGACTCGGACTACTCCCACCGACCCCCATTCTGAGTCCTGAGTATAAGAGGGAAGGTTTCACTAAGCAAGTAGAATCTGTTTTGTTCCATTGAGTCTTTGGCCCACAATGGTTGGGGTGTCAGCCATAGATCCTGCTTAATATATTATACAGTTGTCCATTGTATGATTCTATTGTTCGCTTATGGTTTGAGTTTGCTTTATATTTGTTTCAGATTTAACATTTGATGTCCTGGCTCTATTTGGCTTGGAGTGGGATCAAACTATTATAAAAAACAAATTTAAAAAATTGAGTTAATTTTGGCTATATGGGGAAGGCCACATGGTATACCACTGTTTATTGTAGCATCTGCATGATTCTTAAGAGAACAATGCATCCAAGCAAAACCTTCACGTGTCTTTCTAACTCAGGGGTCCCCAAACTTGGCAACTTTAAGACTTGAGGACTTCAACTCCCAGAATTCTCCAGCCAGCATAGCTGGCTGGAGAATTCTGGGAGTTGAAGTCCACAAGTCTTAAAGTTGCCAAGTTTGAAGACCTCTGCTCTAACTGCTCACAGTAAGTCATGAGTTTATCACAGTAGTGGTCTTTGTGATACACACTGGGAGGAGCGGACAAGGGGAGACTTGACAGCCCTAGACCAGCATCACCATGGCAAGAGTCTTGTACATGAAACGGCAACAGTGGAGGAGGAGTGATTAGGAAGGAGTGATTAGGACAGCTGTTCTTGATTCAAGAGGAACAAGAGTGATTGCCTCACTGTCTAATTTTGTAGAATTAGAACAATTCTGTTGACCTAGTCAGTCAACCAGAAGGGATTAGATTTAGCCCTAAACAGAACTAGTCTTGTTTGGAGTTTAACTGTATCATGCCATATAAATATTTACCAGATGGTTAGCAGTTCCTTCCAACAACTGTACTAGAGATAAACTTCCAGAAAGCTCATAAAAACAGGATTTTTCCAGGCATGGTCTCTGCAGCCACACAGGAGAGACCAAGTGTAGAAAAAGTAACAGAAGCAGATGAGGGATAAATTCATCCCTCTGCCCATGGTGGCACCAACTGTGATCTTGCCAGTATGAATTTTCTATCCCCAGGAAGGGGGAACCCCCCCCCCCCCGCAAAAAATGAAAAGTGACAGCCTCTTTTGCTGGATCTGGGAGAACTTTGAGTACATCACTGATTGAGTCGTTTTGTATCATTTGCTGGCAGCCACAACTGCCTGGGAAAGATGATGGCTGGGTTGTTGCAAACACAGCCTGGGGTATTTGTTACTAGCCATGATGACAAAAATGATGCAGTGTAGGTGGTGTTTTGCTGTCACAATACAAGTTATACTCTACTGTACTATATTTGTGTTGTGGTGCTCCCTTATTTAATACCTTTTTCAATCATTCAATCGAAAAACCATCACTTTAGCTCTTCCCATTTTCAGCAAAAAGTCCATAGAAGATTTAATACTCTGCAAAAGTACTTGTTATTTTATCTTCCGTTGTGGGTCCTTCAATTTATCTTCATTTTATACACAGATAATAATCTTGCTGGCCAATACTATGAATGTATCTATCATAAACAAATATATTCTTCCAGAATGGTTCAACAGTCCTCTCCTCCCTTTTATAACTTTTACTTCCTTTAATAATGAACATTTTTCTTTATTTTAATTTTGTAATCCATAATTGGGCATTTAAAAAAAAATAAAAGAGGGTTTTTTTCATGTCCATAGCACTTTAGTCCCTTTCAGTACTCCATACTTCTGTAAGCACATGATCTTCCTGGATCTTCACATTTCCCTTCTTTTCCTACTTATCTCTTTGTTTAACACAGTCAGCCAATCAACTTCCCTAACAAAGTTAAACATTTTTCTTTCCCACGGAGCTATATTATCTCTTTCTTTCATTTGAAAAAATACTTTAAATAAGGCACTATTCCAAATTGAACTGTCCCTTTAGTCCATGTTTTAACTTTCTTACTCCGAAATCCCAATAACCGTTTGCATTTAATTCTTTTCAAATCTTTCTAACTGGTTCCTTCCTTTTTTACTTTAATCTTTCCTGAATCAAAAGTACAATCACCCAGGTGCCATTAAGTGCTCTGCTACTCTGAAGGTCTCTTTACATTCTAAATTTGCTCCATTTAAACATACCTTAGAAAGTGGGTCTGGCATACTCGGTGCCCTTTAAAATAGGCTTCGCATGAGGCTGTGGACCAGCGGTGGGTTGCTACTGGTATGGTACGGTTCTACAAACTGGTAGCGGCGGCAGCGGGAGGCTCCGCCCACCCATCCCGGACGCTTTGCGCATGCGCAGATGCGTCGCACGCACGAACCGTTAGCGATGGGATTTAGAACCCATCACTGCTGTGGACATAGTGTTTTCTTCCATAGCTCCTGGCGCTCTATTCATAGGTCACCCACAAGGTAACTCCAGACCCTCTGGGCTTCCTTGCAAGAAGCTGCTTCCTCGGAGCTCATGTGGGCAATCTCCTGTTCCAGAGGAGCTCTGTTAGCTCAGGCATATCACCCTGATGTCATTCTTCGTCTCTGCATCATCCCTGCTGTTTTATGGAGATGTCCTGTTGTGCCATGTTTCCACTTGGAAGTCCAACTGTTATGGTTTATATCAGTAGGAGGACTATGTCGTATGAAATAAGGAAATTGAAAAATTTACATTTGTTTGGGGATTAGTTTGAGTTACAGATTCGGAATTACCTAGCGCAGTGGTTCTCAACCTTCCTAATGCCGTGACCCCCGCCCCGCCCCCTCCCCACGCGCGATGAGGTGACAGGGGGCGTGGCACCAAGATGGCGGGCTAGCGCGCGCTTAGGCGACCCCTGTGAAAGGGTCGTTCGACCCCCAAAGGGGTCGCGACCCACAGGTTGAGAACCACTGACCTAGCGGAACTGCTTTCCCTTACAACTTATCTCAACAGTAAATACAAATACTAAATGTACACATATGCACATAAAACCCAGTGACCTGCAACCACAGAAGCTGTTTCAAAGAATAGCGGTGCTTTGACAACAGTGCTAACTTTATGCATGCCAAAAATACTGCAAGCATATGCAATACAAATCTGTTTGCAATATATATGTTCTTTTTATCTTTATAAGCCATTCCTTATTACACATCTTATTAAAGAGCAGATTCAACTGTTCAACATCCACATTTGCAAAGATGCAACAAGGTATCAGAGGCCTGGACTCCTCCTACACTGGAAGGAGCAGCAAAAATCCTTGTCACATTTCATTTCTGGTAAAATATATATATATATATATATCTGCAGCTTGAAGAGAAGTAACTCTAGAATAGGGATGAGAAAAATGTTGACTTTGTTTCAACTTGCATTTGTAGCTTATTTAAAAGTGACACACAATTTCATCCAGAATTGAAGCAGACATACACAGTTTTTTTTTCTACCTACTTTTCCCCATAACAGTCCTGTGAGGTAGATTGGGCTTTCATGATTGAAAGTGGACTAGACTTAGAGAAATATAGTAGTTGCAATATATATTTCTAGTTGAGATCAGTCTTCTTCAATTTGGTGCCTACTAGTTACATTGAGAAAATTGATCTGAATAGACTTAATCTTAAAATAACTAAATGTGAATTCTCATAGAAAACTGAGATTGTGTGAGACATTCCTCATCTAATTTTGACTCCGATCAATTTAAAAGAAGCTTTGTTATAGAACTTATTGTGGATGGATTTTTATCCTCCAGACCAGGGGTGTCAAACTCAAGGCCCGGGAGCCGATCCGGCTCGTGGGGTGCTTAGATCTGGCCTGCAGGGCCGCCCTGGGGACAGCGAAGGACTGGTCCGCGGTGCCTCTGCCAGCAAAAATGGAGCTCGGGAGCTCCGTTTTCAGCTACAACGGCCTCCCGCAATCCTCGGCCAGCGAAAACAGAGCTCAGGAGGGTTGCAACCTTTGTTTTCACTGGCAGAGTGTTTGGGCCACGAGTGATTCCCCCCGACGAGTGATGTTGAACTGGCCACGCCCACCCTGGCCATGCCCCCCCAGCCCCCCTCCAGGTCAAACACAACCCTGATGCGGCCCTCAATGAAATCAAGTTTGACACCCCTGCTCCAGACTAATGCTTTACTTCCCTTGAGCACAAATAGGTTTTAAATAATTTCCAATGCAATCCAGCATGTTCTTTATTATGTCCACTTTTCCTTCTTTCTCCTGCTTCCAAAGATGTATACACAAATCTTTTTTTTTTTTTTTGCTCCAATTAATTGTACATCTTGGGCTGAATTTCTGGAGGTTTTGAATGGCATTTTGGAAAGCTAAATGTTGGACAGCAGGAGCTGTTGCTTTCATCTAGACCCAGATGGGAAAGTCTTTTCAAGCAGCAGCTAATGGGGTGTGGTTCTTGGTTTCATTATCACTTCCCTCTCTGCCCCCCAATCATGTTCTATTCTGAACATCTCAGAGATTATTTTTAAAGGAACTTTACTTTTAGTATTGCTACTATTTCTGACATGTCAAGGTTCTGCTCTCTCTTTTTCTCTTCCATCCAGCTACAGAGGGGGGGAAAGGATGTGTATTTACCTCTATTAATATCAACCAAAGCAATGACTCAATCTCCTTGGCTCATTTTCAGCAGAAGTGCTTTTTAGCCAGCAGCTTTCAAAGAAGACTTTCCAAGGTTATTCTGCTTTAGATCCAACCCTGTATTCTAGGTTAACAAGATCCAGTTGGCTAATCTCACATGTTGTCCTTCTGATTTGTATAATGGAAAAGGGTAATTCCATACCAAGTATTTTTTTTTTTGTTTCTTGATGTTCATCCCAGTTTGCTAATTGAACATTTTTTCTTTCTGCTTCAGGTTGACAGGGATTTGGATGAGTCTAGGAAGTAATAGAAGCAAGACAAGAAAGAACTAAAAGCCAGTTTGCCAGGCAATGCAAAGAACTGAGAAGGTACATCTTCTCTGCCATATGGATATGGCAAGATCTTATAATCTTTCATCAGGTATGATATGGATGCATAACTCAATTTATTAAGAACTACTGTGAGCTGGCCTAAAGCCTACCAGAGTCATGCCCAACTGTTCCATATTCTTCCTGGAGAGTCAGAATCCTTCCTCTGAGAAAACATGTAACACTGGCAGTTACTGTGGAGCAGTCAAGTAATCATCCATGGTATCAGCAAGAAATCATACATTCATTTCCCTTAGACATTAAGGGTAAGGAAGAAGAGAAGGATTCCAAGTCGGATGATAGAGATTACATCATTATGGATAAACCCATGAGCCTGTCCAACTGAAACAATGCCAATAGACCCAGATGATTCAAGAGTGCACTACATGCATCTCCAGCTGTTGACACTCTTTCTTCTCCAGTTGCTCTGTCATAGCTTCATTTGCCTCTTGCTTATTCTTCCTTTGGGGAATCATTTTAACAAAAAGGTGGAGCTGAGACACTTACACAGGGAGTGGCATCTGAAACAAACTCTAGTGGCAACACTGGCACAATATTATTGCTAAAATGCCACAGAGCCATACTTGCATTTGGACATCTGAAGTAAGTATATAAAGCTTGGCACCTGTGGGGTAATATTATCATGCATGTTTTGTCATTGTCCCCCATTTGTCCACTCTGTGGACACCCTTGTTAGGGCCAGACTGTAACTTTAAACAGAGCATTGATCTGGCAGATGTACATCCCGAAGCCAGGCATTGTAGGAAAAGTGATTTCTGATCTGTCATGAGTTAACCCGCTAAAATTTCAGAAAAGCATTTTACTCCTCAGTATCGGATTGTATACAAGTTTAAATATTAATGTTAATTTTGTTGTTTTGATAATGATGCCCGGAGAGTGCTACATATCTAGTTAAAATATTGGACTGGGGAGGGGGCATGTTCAATTTTATCCTCAGCTATGAATGTTCATTGGACAAGTTATCCTAGCCTCACAGCTTGCTGTGGGAGAAAAAATTACAGTATGAGGGGGTATTAAATACATTGAGTTGAGCACCTCTTGGAGTACAGGTGAGCTGTAGATATGGATATAACAGGGATGCTTTTCACTTGATGAGTGTACTTAGACCTCTATGTGTGAGAAAATTTAAACTTATACAGACAGAAATCAAAGCATCTGAAACATTTCTGAATAGCTCTAGGGCTGTAGGAGAAGAAGTGGCAGAGCCTGAAGGCAAGGTCAAAAGAAAGATCAGTCTAGAATCCATATGTAGCCACAAATGTATTACGTTCAACCCACTGTTAATTCTGTTGACCCTTATTTAACTTCTAGCAAGTGCTAACCATTAGTTGAGAATATTCCTCTGTTTAATTGGAACCTCAAATGCAGTCCTGGTTTTTTGCATCTGAGAGGGGCAGAAGAACACACTTGAAAAGAATGATCTAAGATAATTAATTTATTATTATAAGATTGGTAAAGTTGAAAAAGATGGGAATTGCAATTATTTCTTTCAAGACTCTTACCTTCCTCTGAATAATAAACATATTTTGTTTTTAAAAATTGAGGATACAAGAGGAAAAAAGGAAGGAAGACTTCCACTGCTATGTCTTAAGTTTGCAGATTTTGCTAAATTGTAAACCATGTTTTACACAGCATGATGACTAGGTTCATGCATCATGCTGAGCTATAATAGCATTTGGTTGGGTTTGCCTCGGCATAATGTGTGGCCTTGGCCACTGTGATTTGTAAATCGTATTTTATGACATAGCATTACGACTGAACTAGGCTGAGATGATTTCTTCAATAAACCCTACTTGAAATAAAACTTGGCCTACTGTGATCAGTAATCCCAGCCATTGCATGGACCAGTCCTATTCATATTGTGCACTTTTATTTTTATTTATTTATTTATTAAATTTGTTTGTCTCCCATCTCACGGCTCTAAAGGAAACTCTCAAAGTTAGGCCCTAATTAATTCACCTGTTTGAAAATATTTCCTATGTTTTCACTCCTTGAGGCTGGACTAACAAAGCTACAGTACAGTAACTAGCCATAACTCAAAAGGTGTCTTTATTAAAGGATAAACTGTCAGCCATTTATAAAGTAGAAAATAGGGTATTTTCTATGCAGGCTAGAGAGCTGGGCTGACATAAGCACTGAAGACGTCTCTGTGACTCTCAGAACAGCTGGGAAAGCTGAAGTCCCTCTGTGCCACGGAATCCAGCAAAAATGGAAATTACTCAGAGTGCCTGGCTAGTTTTTTTAGTTCCAGCCTGGGAGAAGAGAGGGAATGTTCAAGTGGAATTAAATGCATACGGCTTTTTTTAATTAAGTAAGTTTGACATCCTTTGCAAAAAATAGTATTTGCCATCTCTTTGAAGGAATGTTAAAAAGTTTACAAAGTCAAGTGCATTCTGCTGTGCAAATTAAATACTAAATGGTCATTTAATGACTACAGAGAAGGGTCATGTTTCTCTTGCTTCTTTTATCTTTCAGGTGACATTATTGAGGACTTTTAAACCATTTTCTTTGATCTTCTTTTAGTCTGTCTCTGCAAAAGCTCTTCACAATATCTGTAGCCTTTTTTCACTCACCTTCAAATAAATAATATGTTTTACAATAGTATATCAGGTTAATTTGATCTTTATATGTGATTCCTTGCCTGCATACACACAGCCTTAGAAGCAGGTATTCTACAGTGGAATGAAGCCTTGTTCAATCCCAACATAGAATAGCAATAGCAATAGCACTTAAGACTTATATACCACTTCATAGTGCTTTACAGCCTTCTAATCAGTTTACAGAGTCAGCCTATTGCCCCCAACAATCTGAGTCTTCATTTTACCAACCTCAGAAGGATGGAAGGTTGAGTCAACCTTGAGCCGCTCAGGATCAAACTGGCAATGGGAATGCAGAGTTAGCCTGTAATACTGTGCCACCACTGCTCATAGAATGGAATTGGAATTATTTATTTGAAGCTCTCTGTTGAATTAGAACTTGCACAGATTTGTATAGTACAAACAGGAATTCGATAGTAAAGACCAATGCAATTTTCAAGCAGGTTAGGCTTAATATTAATTAATAATGTAACAATAATAATTTAGCTGAGCCTTGGGTCTGCTTCAGTCTGCTTTAATCTGCAATAGCACTTAGACTTATATACCACTTCACAGTGTTTTACAGCCCTCTCTAAGTGGTTTACAGAGTCAGCACATTGCCCCCAACAATCTGGGTCTTCATTAGATTAGGATTAGGCTATCTGGTGCTTTTCAGATATTTTGGATTTCAACTAACATAAGTCCCAGAAAGCACGGACAAGGAGTTGTAGAACAAACATCCAGAAGGTACCAGTGTATGACTCTGGGTGATAATATAAGTGTGCGCTGTGTAAAATCTTACATGGTCCTTCCCACATTGCCCATCATTTAGATTCACTGGTTGACACCAGGTGCTACAAAAAAGGATGGCAAAGTTGTGAGACCACTAGTGAATCACAATGATATAAAATTGTACAAGTATTCTTGTTTCTTTGTATCCAACTTCCAACATAAGTAGAGAATGGATCCATCTACAAGGCATGCTTGAACCTGATCCCCCTGCTAATCTTGCTGGGCACTCTGGACTATACTTGGTGACTGAGATAACCGCTTTGTGCATGTTCTGTCTACCATTACTCCAATGCAGTTACATGCCAGCTATTTTGTTAGGTGGCTTTTGCTGGTTTCTCGCTTTAAAGCCATAATGAATCTACTTGTCTCAATGCCACTCTCCTGGAAAACTATGTTTCTAAATGCCGTGGGCCAAATTCCTTGTTAAAGAGAAGAGAGAAGAGTAGCTGTAATGGACTGTAGAAGCAACATCTCAGTTTTTCAGCACACATTCAAGTCAGCCAAAAGCCTTCTTTGAACTCTGAGTTTTGCTTCATTTCGAAGATCAGGACCTGCTACATTACAAACATCTGGGAAATGTCTACTCTTAGCTTGACATGTCTAATTGGATGGTCAGGGAAGCTAAAAAGTGAAGTATGAAGGTAACATACTTTTCTTCACAGCAGTGAACTGAGCACAATGGCACACAGCCCTTTTATTCTAAAAATGTTTTTACTTTCTTTGCATGCCATGTATTTCTAATGCTTTATATTAAAGTATTTTGCGGTCTTGTGGACAGATCTGTCTGAATGGAAGACCAGATGGAACACCCTCCAGGCTAGATTAGAAACCTGAAAAACATCCTGGAACAAGAAGAAGTAGAAAATCACTTCCAACTCCCAACGGTTGCTAAGAAAGATGCAAGATTATCTTTGTAGCCATTAGATGTCAAGCTCAACTTAAGATCTTCTTTTAGATCCTCCTAATGTTGGCTACCTCACATTTCATCTCACCTACTGTACCTCAATATGCACTCATGGTGCTGATCTGCCATAAAACAGAATAGCTTATGGGTCAGATCCCACCTCCAATATTATATCCATTCCTAGATAGCACACTTTCATGATTCAGAGAAATTGGGGTTGGTTTACAAGTTATCACTACGCAGGCTGCTGCATTTTGCATCTAATGCTGTTTCCAAGTCATCTTTAAGAGTATATCCAGGTAGAATGCATTACAGTAATCCAATCTGGAGATAATGGGGACATAAATGACTGTTGAAGAATTGAAGCAATGACTTTTGAAGGACTGTTTGGCTTTCAGAAGGACAACTAGAGGGGTTATGCTTCATTATCTGTTGACTCTTAGATACCAAACAAAGATATTCCTCAACTTATGACCACAACTGGGACCAGAATTTCTGTCACTAAGCAATGCAGCCGTAAAGTGCAACATCATGTGATTGCATCACTTAATGACAGAAATCATGGCAATCCTTGTTTCTATTGTTAACTCCAGACACGTGGGTCATTAAGCAGGAAATGGAAGGAGTCCCATGTAAAGAGAATGGGGGTCTCCAGGGGGATGAAGGGAGACCCAGTGCAGGCTGTGCATGAGTTGGGGGTGGGATGATGCAGTGTGGAGCAAGCTCAGAGAGACCAAGGAAATTGGGTACGAGGTGTGCGCGTGAATACTGGGAGTGCAGGAAAGCTGGGGAAAGAACACACTGGAGCTCTGGGCTGTAAGAAGCCCCTGAGCCACAGCACAGTGAAGTGCAGCCCAAGATCAGCTACAGCAGGGTGATGCAAAGTGACTTCTTGCTGCCCTGGAAAGCCACAGCCCAGTCCCATCTGCATTTGTCCTCATCCCAAACTCCGTCACCTCAGATGACCTTTGCCGTCTTATTGCTCCTGCTGTTAAACAAGGTGTGCCTGGCCTGGTCCTTTGCAAGGCAGCTACTGGCCACATGAGACCATCTTCCCCAGTTCTTGTGAGGAAACCGCCAGGCAGAAAACTGGGGAAGAATGCCTTGTGCGGCTAGCAACCACCTTGCGAAGGGCCAATACGGGCATGCTTGGTCAGCAGTGGAAGCAAGACGATGGCAAAGATCAGTTGGGATGGCAAGGGTCATGGAGCGCAGGGCCAAAAGAGCATGCATAGATGAGTGGGGAAGTCGAAACATCCTTGCAGTCATAAATGCAGAAAGGCTGCCAAATGCCCAAATTTTGATCACATAAATCACAAGGGTGCTGCAACAGCCATAACTTTGGAGACTGGTCATAAATCCCTTTATTCAGTGCCTCTGTGCTTCTGAACAGGTCACTGAATGAATGATTGTAAGTCAAGGATAGATAGGTTTTCAACATGATCTGTCCCTAAATTGGTCCTCCAAATGGGATTATGATAGGACTTTTCAAATATTTGAAAGGATGCGACATTGAAAGCCAACAGCTAATTTCCAGCATATTCCAGACTGCGGGACATAATGGCTTTAAGTCACAGGAAAGCAAAGTCAAATAGAATATTAGGAAAAATCTTCCTAACAATAAGAGTATTCCAATTATGCAGAGAGGTGGTGGACAGAAGCAGAAGCTGGGCAGCCAGTTCTTGAGAAAGTTTGATTTGGGTTCCTGCCCTGGGCGGGGGCTCTACTCAACTGTCTACCTAAATCATCATTTCCCAGCCTTGGTAACTAAGAGATGTGGACTTCAACTCCCAGAATTCCCCAACTAGCCATGACTAACCTCTTTTGAATATGGAATTACTGAATTCTTTTCAAGCATATAACCATGAAGTAGTCTGCAAGAATCACAAAATATTTGTACAAAATATTTCCCAGATCAAAATATTGGCACTAAGGTAAAATTGATTTCCCAGTCTCTAGGTTGTGTTAAGCCAGAGTCAAATGTGTAGTTGGATCTAATCTGAAATGCCTGTTACTCCATCCAAGCTCAACGTGACCTGATTTAACAGTCCCAGCAGCCATAGATTGCCTTTGTTATTTAGCAAAATATTTAATGTGTAAAGTTGTCTGTTGTTATTTATTGGTTAGGGATTTTTTTAATCTATATTTCGAATTGTCAGAATCTTCCACAAATTTCTTAGAACGGTCAAGTCAATGAGAACATCCTGCCATTCACACTATTGGTAGACACAGAAAGACTATTGTGGAGTTTCAACATTCAGAAACAGTCAAGTTTAGTGACTCTTTGATGTCAGTGGCCGAGAGCCAAGAAGAAGAAGATGAACAAACAAAAACGGTTAAGGTGACGGTAACATCTGAGAGGGACCATCTATGTTATAACATTAAGAAAAACAATGTATGAATAGAGCCCTTTTGGAGAAATTAAGCAATGGTGCCAAAATCTAATGCTAACTGCAGAAAAAGTGGAAAAATATTTTTAAACAGTTCACTGCAATCTATAAGTAAATATCAAGGAAGACTAATTTTATTCATGGACTCTTTTCAAGTATGAAATCTGACTACAGGTTCCCTTCAGTTCAGGATCATGGGAGGCATGGAATGCTGCAGGTCCCATCCCCGAGGGAGATACACCTGGTGGGACCCAGAAGAAGGGCCTTGTCCGTGGTAGCTCCCTCTCTCTGGAACATCATTCCCCCAGAGATTAGAACAGCCCCCACTCTAATACTCTTCTGGAAGGTGCTGAAGACCTGGTTCTGCCAGCGGGCCTGGGGAACCCAGAGCGGGATGGAGCCCATTAAATGGCTCATGTGATCTGCTGTCCCCGGTGTGTGTGTGTGTGTGTGATTTTATTATATTATACTATATTAAATTATTTGTTTCTTTGTATTAGTTTTATTGTTTTAAATGTGGTTTTATATTCTGTAAGTCGCCTTGAGTCACCATGGGCGAATAGGCGGCAATATAAATTCAACAAACAAATAAACAAATAAACAAATAAATAAATAAAATCATGTGGTTGGTCAGAAACGAACATCATCCTGTTGCAATATTTTTTAAGACCTGCAATTGTGTAATAGTAAAAGAAATATGCCCTGCCACAAAATACTCAGGATTCAGGCCACATAGCCTACCCAACCGCACCCTTTGTGAGAACACTCCAATACACCTGTCACTTTTCTATTAGTTAGCACTCTGTGCCTCTAAGCAAGTTCAGGCTAGAGTAAATGGGATAACCCTGACAAATTTTCTTCAATATATATTGCATTTCTATAAAAACTGGGTTTGCTGGCTGAATACTTTAGTCTAAGGCAGTAGTTCTCAACCTTTTCTTCACCATGGACCCCCTTTAAATACCTTTTGTGGCATGCCACCAAGACTTAACTCGAGATTTAAATCATAAAATTTCTTCAAGCCTTCATGACCCTCCTGTGACGAAATCATGCCCCCCCCCGGGGTCCACCGGCCACAGGTTGAGAACCACTACTCTAAGGCAAAGCAAACAATCTGGGACATTCCAGACAGAGGTGGGTTCCTCCCGGTTTGCACTGGTTCTATAGAACTGGTAGCAAACTGCTGGTGACATCACGGAGCCGGTTTTGTCGGTGCTGGTCAGTGGACGCCGCCATATTTTGGGGGGGGGATTTTGGGGGGGGGGATTTTTTGCTGATTTTTTTCTTCTGCGCATGCGCAGAAGCCGAGTCCCCGGCACTGCGCATGCACCACCATCTTGTTTTTGGCTTTTTGGGGGGGGGATTTTTTGCGCATTTTCAGCACTGCGCATGCCACACGGCGCGGGAGGAAGTGAACCGGCGGCGAGATAAGTTAGAACCCACCCCTGATTCCAGATGTTGCCAAGCTTTTAAGCACTGGCTACAGGGTATGTTTCCTAAGGATGATGGAAATCGTAGTTCAGTAATATCTGAAGTGCCAATGATATAATCTTGTCTAATTTAGGTTACAGACGATGCTGTTTTGCACACGCATCTTATATATCCAAGCAATTTAAGTGGGGGGCGGGGGGGGCGGAGAAGAATTAAACCTCTTTTAAATTATTCCAAATCTATTCTTAATCCTGGTCTTATAAATCAAAATGTTCTCCAACTGTTTTGTTACTCTTTTCAGAACTTTCCCAGTTTTCCTCAAGGAAAATTACATCTGATCTGGATTTAATTGGAGGTAACCACTTCCCCCGCTTTTCCAAGGTTTTGAAAACAAAGCACTAGGAACCACAGTCCCAAATCTCTAGTCTAAAATAATGCTTTTAAATAAAATAGGTTAACTTAGTTTAGTTTTAATTCTTCACTGATGAAGTGGAACGAGTAACACTTAATTTTCAGGACAACTTTATACGGGAAATACTGATTTGACAGTTGTAAGCTTGGTGGATCTAATTCTATCACTCCCTTTCAAGCTGCTACTGTAGCACCTATAGAGGTTTATGCCCAATAGGCTTCTAAATATATGATTAAACTTCCGACTCCTCTCTTTTCTACTATTGCATAGATGTATCGCTTGTAAAGGCTTGGGATCAACTCTGTTGGCTTTTGAATGAAGGAAAGCAGAAATGTTTTTAGAATTTTTTAAGCTACCTCTGGATGGAAGAATGGCACCTAAAATACAAGTGAAATGACTATATTTTTGGTGATAGCGATTAGCTTTTTGGCAATTGCTGCATTAATAATCATTCCAAATAATAGAAATTCTTCAAGAACTATCACTGCAAAGTAAGAGACCTCTTCCATGGCTCATAACACTCCACTCTTGACAAATTGTGTTATTTTCTTGCTTCCCATTCAGACGGCAAACAATAGGTAAAGGTAACACCGAGTATTGCCTATAATTGATTGTCCCACCTTGTCCTTCCAGCAATTCCTAAAAGAAGAGGAGGGAATAGCAAACACACACACTCCTCCACAAACACACATTCACTGTGATTACATGAACAGACTATTTGATTAGAATGGCATGCCTATGGAAGGTCCTTACAAAACAGCCAACAATATGAGTTCACTAAGAAGGGTTTAAAACTGCATTTATAAATAACATAAATAACATTTGTTGTTAACATATTGGCTGATTAGAAAACTGTCATTTCCCTCAGTTCTCTAAAGGTTCTGCATACCTATGTAATTATGACAGGTTAGCAAACATTAGCCAAAGAAGGACAATTTACTATATTAATTACTAATATAGTCACTGGTAAAGAAATTTTAAAGGTTGCCAATATAACACTCCATAAGTTAGGAGAAAACCTTTATTAACTCTATTAATAGGTTTTCTCCTATAAAAATGCCATAAAAAGTACAGTATAACTCTCAATGATTGAAAACAAAGCAGTAGTGCATTTTAATACATAGATATCAAGTTAAACAAATTGTCCAGTCAAGTTATCATGATCTACTCTGAGTAGTAGTAATTCTCAATAGTAGCAAGTATATTACATCACTTTTTCCCAGGACCTTTTTCCAACTGAAGCTGCCAAGTGCTGTTTCCACGGCACACTCACCCATAGACTAGACAACCATATTTTAGCCTAGTACTTTATGCAATGTTCTCATGACATTGCTTTTTGGTTCTGCATATCATGGAAAGTCATAAAATGAAGCAAACCATAGTAGAGTTAAACATGGGTATTCCTATCATGGAAGTACAATCATGAATTGAATCTGACACTTTTTCTATATAGTTCATAGCTAAAGTCATTGTACTATGATGTTTCCATTGATTCCTTCATTTTTTAAAAATGTAGAATATCCATGACACCTGAGAAAAGAACAAGAGTGAAAGTAAAGTACCTTACTTTCCCTTAAAGTAAAATTTGTAGTTCTGCTATAACACGAGTGCTGCAAAAATCCATACATTCACAGATGGCAACAAAGAATTAGTGCATTCTGCATCTCTCTACTGCCATGTATTGGTCATATGGATTTTGCAGCCTTGATATAAATGTTTTAATTCCTATAGCTGAGAAATGAGACGTACCGAAGATTGCATGCCTCTTTCTAGGAGGGGGAAAAAATGTTTCTGTGGAGAATATAAGAGGCACGGAATAGTTCAACGTTTCTGTCAATATTAAATTGCAGCAAAGCAGTATATTTTAAGACAGTTTGCTCTTAAATACATGCTTCGTAAGAATAATCAAATGTGGTCTGAAATGCTAGGGAGGGGGCATGGATTCTTCCTGTCTAAATGAAATCTCAGTCCACAAATTACAAACATTGTAAAGAAATTGCATGTAATGCAAGAAATTCTGTCCTAAAATCACCTTGGGAACAGATGGTTGGTGCTCTTCAGACCACAGGATTTTAAAAAAAAAATAAAAAAAAATTCTGTGCTATAAATTATTCTCAAGCTTTTCACTGAATATTGGCAATGCATATAAATAAAGAAGCACAGAAATATATTAATTTCCTAAATCTTTACATTATGGCTATATTCTCATATTAAGCTTATGCATAGTTAACCAAGTTTCTGGGTTCACCCAATATACTAAGGAAAATAGATTACTACTTAATTACTGAGTGTGCAGAGTATGTACACGGCCAATGGCATTTGAGGTTGTTGTTTCTTTAGTATTTCCGTTTATATAAATAATTGCTATTAAAACAAATACTCTTTTTTAATTTCAAATACACTTTTTACCTATTTCCAAAAGACATATTATTTTATAGGAAAGAGGTAGATTCAGATGAGTTTCCACAAATAGTGCTTTTGACAATTTAAAACACAGGCAGTGAAGTAACCCATCAAAGCATGTTAATGTCTAGTAGACTGAATTCTATTTACATCTTCTAAAAGAGTCAACTGAGTTATTCCTTTTTGTTTAATCATGTATCGATTTCTATTCTATCCCTTTTCTAATCCTTATGTATTGCTATTGTGGGGGATAAGTAAGTTTTTTTCTTTCCTCCCTTCTTCTTGAACATATAGGACCTCTCTACAGTTCTGGAGAACTTGTATAAACTACAGACAAAAGGATGAAACTAGAAAATATGTAAAGGTTAACTCATTTCACCTTAGATGAAAACTTCACCCACTATTCTAGAATTGGAGTGATTACCAATTATGAACAAAAATATTAATTAGTAATGGTTGTCATTTTTCTCACTCTTCTAACAGTAGAGTTGTCTGAAATGTGCTGAAAATTAGAGTTCTACAAACAACTCAAGAAGGGACTAGACAAATATGTAGAGTGAAGGATCAACACTCTAACAATGCTGCTGCTCTGATCATGTCTGGAAACTCTTCTTTTCGTAAAAATGGATCTAAATAGAGCTTTTGCATTACGCTGGCCATTAAAAAGTGACATATACATGATATGCCCAAGCCGGTAAATTCTAGTATGAGTTTTAAGATTTGAAGAACTCTTGTGCAAATACTTACAACCACAAAAAGACGTGGAATATCTTATTGAACTGTTGGGGGGGGGAGAGGAGAGAGTTACTTTTCAATTAATACTAATCTACAAGTGAATTCCACCAATTTTCCTAAGGTTTTGCATTGAGGTTGCAAGGCAAATATGTCATCAATCCCAGCTCCCAGCCACAACCCATGTTCCCACCTGCCCATCAACCACCCTTTGGGCTGGTGCCTATATGCACTCTTGAAGATGATGAGTTCAAGCGAGAGCCATATAAATCACTCAAATATTACAGAACAGATAGATTTTCATGCTAGGTTAAACCCAGTGTTGTCAGTACAGCATCCTCCCACAATCTGGCTGCTAGGTATCAGATGCTGAGCAATTATGCAGATCTATATAAATCAACCTAGTGTTTTCCGCCTTGGCTGGTAGCCAAGAATGCAGTGGCCGAGCGGCATAATTTCCAGCGGAAAACGGTCGCCGTGTGGATCAGTATGCAACACGTGTTACTTAGCCGGTCCTGCCATTAAAAACCAGTAAGTGGCAACCGGCAAATCCTGATTTTAACACGAGGTAGCTGGAGACATATCCAGACGCATTTCGGCATACACCTGGCTTCCTTCTGCCATGCAGGAACCCTTTCCTTCTTCTTGCCTTGGCCAATAGCAGATCCACCACCACCTACCCCCCCCCAAAAAAAACACCTCGGAGGGGCTGCCTTACAAACCTTGCCTGCCCCCCACCCCCGCTTCCACTTACCACATTGTTAAGAAAATCTGCTTCATTCAAATCGCCCAAGTCCAGGAAGCTGGAGGCGCCCCCGGGGAAGGGCTCTAAGATACCGTCCATAGCGGAAGAGTCGAGCCCGAGGAAGGCACGGAAGAGGTGGGAAGGAGGGAAGCCGCTTTGTTCCCCGCCAGAGCTGCAGGATCCGTCCTAAACGGACAGGCGGTGAGCCTCACTGCCGCGCAGCCCGGCGGAGCAGTTCCTCGGGCGCCGGGCAAAGGAGGGCTGCGCCTCCCTCTCCCGAAGGAAACCTGTAATCCATGGGGAGAACCGATTGGCCGGGGGGGGGTCGCTTTCCCAGAGGGAGCGGCGGGCGCTCGCAATGGGGGCTTTGAGAGGGTGGGGCCGGTGGGGACCCCTCCAGTCGGGGGAAGAAGGGGGAGCCGGGAACGGGGATGGGGTGAAAGGAGCGGGCGAGGGCTGAGGCAGCCTCCTGGAAGGTTAGAAGGAGGAGCGCCTCCGGGATCGCTGCCCAGCTGTCACCGTCACACGCCTTTCCTCAGTCCCCGGCCGTCTGACCGGCCCTCGTGCCACGCCTCCTGCCCCTCCCTCGCCTCGCTCCGGGATATTTAAGAACCTGGGCACCCTCCTCGGGCTCTGATGCAATCGAGGGACCCGCCCACCCCACCGCTTCCAATGGGAGATCGCGACCGGCAGGAGGGGGAAGGCTAGCGGCGCGGCGTTACGACACCCTTGGCCGTTCAGTAGTATTAAGGTTGCGACCAGCAACTTCCCAGCGGCGGAGGAAACGGCACTTGGAAGCATCGGCGTGGTCTGAATGCAGGAGAGATGATGATGATGATGATGATGATGATGATGATGATGATGATGATGATGATGATGATGATAGAAAGAGACATAGATATGGAATGACAGATGAATGCAGGAGAGATGATGATGATGATGATGATGATGATGATGATGATGATGATGATGATGATGATGATGATGATGATGATGATGATGATGATAGAAGTGACCAAAAGATGGTCTGAAACTTCGCCGTTTGCATTCTTCCCGGAAACAATCGGGCGCGCTCCTCTATCGATTTGTAGGAAGATTAAATAAAAGTGATGCCTGTTATGGCTGGAAATCCAGACAAGAAATAAACGGGATTGAAAAGGCCCAGTGGTGCATAAAGTTGTCTGATGGCCATCAGGATGAGAAACTCAGTTGGATGTCTGAAGTCTGCAAAGGCCTTCAAGACCTATGGCATAATAAAAGTGTTTTGAATTTTTAGCCTGGTGTCCAGCATGGTGTATCCCACTGAGCCCAATCAAATTCATTCAGGCTCTCTTCTGAAAGAGTCTTTGCTGTGTTTCCCAAAGCAGCAGTGAACCATTAAGACTATTGCCACTGACAGCACCGTAGTGGAATAACAATTAAAGAACTTCTCATTGCTTGCAGGCAAAACCCTTTTCTCAGTGAAGATACAACTCATTTAAATTTGGCATTTTCTCCAGATGCATACCTTTCTCATGATCTGATGGGATAAAACCAGGAGAAGGGATATAGTACAAATATGTGAATCTAAAGGGACTACAGTCACAAAGTAGAAAGGAAAGCGAACCAGATTAGCTCATCAGTAACCCTGTAGTTCAGAATTTACACTGCCAGTAGAAGTTAGTTTATTTCCTGTACCCTCTTTAAATACTCTGTAATTAAGTATAAATCTTATCATTTAAGAGTTTAGGGAAGATTATAGGGCTTCCTATAAATGGGATTATAGATCTTTAGCCAATTGCTTTTTCTTTCTCATAAATATCTAGATAAAATGCTTAGGAAAAAAGTTAGGAAACTTTTAAAACAAATTTGAGAGTCAGTTCAGTACAGTATACTCTTCAGATCACTGCATGCAGAAATTATTTTCTCTACCATATTACAAGGTAGAGAAATACAATACAAATTGCAATGCTACACCTGATTAGTACATGATGTGGCTTAAAGTTTAGAATTAATTTGAACTACAATGTGCTGGTAAGCTTTTTAGTGAAGCAACAACATGCAATCTCATGCAAAGGTGCAGATCCAAAATCAAATAAACCCAAATCTTCATGTTTGAACTACATATATAAGAACACTGCATTCTGGTAGAATTTTGGAATTCTCATCTAAAGTCTTACAAAAACATATAATTTACATCAAAATGTAAAATTTGGCAATCTTGAGATTGTCTTTAAAATGTAAACTATTTAAGCAATAAGCACTTAGACTTATATACCGCTTTACAGTGCTTTACAGCCCTCTCTAAGCGGTTCACAGAGTCAGCATATTGCCCCCAACAATCTGGGTCCTCATTTTACCCACCTTGGAAGGATGGAAGGCTGAGTCAACCTTGAGCCGGTGAGATTTGAACTGCCGAACTGCAGCTAGCAGTCAGCTGAAGTAGCCTGCAGTACTGCACTCTAACCACTGCGCCACCTCGGCTCTTTAACTTTGTGAATCCATTAATTCCACCTAAGAATGGCATCTGCAAGTACAATAATGAAGACAAGTTCACAAAGATTCTGGGTGAAAGACTAAAAATAAATTTGCAAGAATTTATTCATGAGGATCAGTGTGGGTTTTTACCTAAAAGACACTTAAAGTACATTCTTAGAAATGTGTTGGATATTTTGGAATATTTGGAGCAACATAATGAAAAACAAGCTGCATTGATTTTCTTTATAGATATAGAGAAGGTCTTTGAAAATTTGAATTGGGCTTTCCTATTCAAAGATTAAGGGACGCGGTGGCTCAGTGGCTAAGACGCTGAGCTAGTTGATCGAAAGGTTGGCAGTTCAGCGGTTCGAATCCCTAGTGCCACGTAACGGGATGAGCTCCCGTTACTTGTCCCAGCTTCTGCCAACCTAGCAGTTCGAAAGCACGGGGAAAAAATGCAAATAGAAAAATAGGGACCACCTTTGGTGGGAAGGTAACAGCGTTCCGTGCGCCTTCGGTGTTTAGTCATGCCAGCCACATGACCATGGAGACTTCTTTGGACAGCGCTGGCTCTTCGGCTTTGAAATGGAGATGAGGACCGCCCCCTAGAGTCGGGAACGACTAGCACATATGTGCGAGGGGAACCTTTACCTTTATTCAAAGATTTGGAAGATATGAACTTCAAAGGGAACTTTATAAAATAGGGAAAGTTCAATTTTATACTTCACAGAAAGCACAAATAATTATTAATGGACAAAGCCTGTGAGATTCAAAAAGGAACAAGACAGGGATGCTTACTCTCCCCTCTCTTGCTTATTTTGGTTCTTGAAATAATAGAGAAGAATAGAGACATAAAACAAGATGAGAGAATAAGGGATGTTGCAAATGACTTGGTATTGGTTTTTAAAGGGAATTGAAACATTTATGGGAAAACTCAAAGAATTTAGTGTTTTATGTTATGTTTTAAGATCAACAACCGAAGATGAAGATATTTAAAAAAAACATGAAAATAGAAGATCAGAGAGAAATAATGAATAAAGTAGGTTTTAAAATTAAGAAGAAACTAAAATCAAAATCATACTGGGTACGACAAATATGAAATGTATCTTATTTCAAAATAACTACGTATGTTAAGACATGGAATGAAACTTTAAAAGGTATGTTAAGTTAGGAGAAACTACAATTGTCATTCTTGAGTAGAATCCTATCCTGTCTAGAATGATGTTTTTGTTCCAGACAAAAACTGGATAACTGATGCATCATTTAAATAGTGGCAAAAAGATAAATCTAAATTTGTGTGGCAGGGAGAAAAAAAAACCTAAGCTATATTTCAGGATGCAAAGGAAAGAGGAGGATTGGGTCTACTTGATTTGAAATTGTATTTTGCAGCTTGCTGTTGGGTTTAGATGAAAGAATGGGGGCTGCTGAGAAACAGAGGGTTTTTGGAGTTAAAAGGACATGACCTGAGACTTGAGTGGCATGGATATTTGTGGCACAACAGTCAAAGCCAATGTGGATTTTAAAAATCATTATGTTAGACATGCCATATTGAGAATATGGAATAGATACAAAACCAGGTTTGGCAGAGGGACATAATTGGCCATGGTTTTGTTATTTACAGTTGTTAGAAAGATTGAAAGAAGACAAAGAAGTTTATGGTTTTGAACATTGTCTAAGACTGTATTTGAAATGGAATTATGCACAAATGCTGAACATGGAATTAATAAAATGGTGTTTGATTTATTTCCAAAGAGTAGTTTTAAAAAGTTTTTTTCAGACTCAGAGCCAGATTCAAATCCCTTCCATTTCCTGCTTCCTTGTTCATTTTATTCCTTTGCTAGGTAGACAAAACTCTTGTTATCATAAGCCAGGAAGGAATTAAAGAGGGAAAAGAGAGCAACGTAGTATTGTGCTATACTTCCCTGTCAAAAGAAAAGAGAGGCTATAGTTAAAAACTTCACAAGCAGTTAGTGTGTTTGCAAGTGAAAGCACATACATGCAAGGGAAAATATGTACACCATGTCTTAGTTTTTCACTCCGATCTCCGGGAATAGCTTGGAGGAATAGGGCAGTTTGGGAAGAAAACATTAATTACTGTTGTTTTTATGGAGAAATTCCATGAATTCTCTATCTTAATGAACAACCAGAGGCTGTGCCAGAAATAAAACAAAACCACAAGTCGAGCTATGTGAAACGGTTATATCTTCTTTAGTCTCTGATAGCAGTCCAGATCAGAACATCAGAAACTGCCAAACTGTCAGAAACCTGCGGAGGAATCTATGCACCAAATGCTTGGGGATGTAAGAAAGCAAATACCCTGCCCTAGGTAGGCACATAGCCTTCATCTATATATATCAGCCTATAAATGGAAGCTCATCATTAGAAAGTACCTCAAAAGTGTAACACTGGAGGATGTGCTGCCAGCATTCATGGGAAAATTGCCAAAGCCCACCAATCAGGGGCTATGCTATTGACAATGCTATGCTGTTCACCTGGCACACTGACTTGTAGACTAGCCAATAGGGCCGCAGATTCCTTTTGGATTCCATAAGGATCCTTGAGAACACAAAGAGTGCATTCAGAAGCATATATTTTAAAAACTTGGAGAGGGGGCAAGGAAATGAAGTTGAGAATCACAGCCAGTGAACAGCCATGCGATCAAGTATCTAAAATGAGTTTGGATTTCTGGGCTGAAGAATTTGTTAGTTTAGTTTGTCCGGCCTAAATAAAGGCTTCCATAACATTTTCCCCTCACGGACATGGTTACCTGCTCAAATAAATGCAAGATTATGAGGGAAGTTACATTATCTTGATATCCATTTGGGGAACTGAACTATTATTCATTTCACATGCCTAACAACCTGTATTATTTTTGTTGCATTGTGTCTTTCAGCAGAGGCTGCTTTTCACTAGCTATCTTGACCAGATTTCCATTTATCCCCTCTTTTTCTAGCTGACTTTCCTCACAGCTACTGTCTACAATAATTTTCACAAGGAATGTGTTGGAAAAATATGTCCCTGATTCTGATTAAATAGGTAACATTTCAATGGTTCCGTGTAGGAGTATTGTCATATCTCTGAAGGCTTAACTGTCCTTTCCTGGGTGGGCATGATGAGAATATTTTTTATCAGCTTTTTAGAAGTTCAGATAATATTTTAAAAATATACTGGGTTTCTCCACAAAATTCTTCAGAGGGGAAAATAAAGAGCAGTCCTTCTGTTCTGTTTCATCATCTTCCCAGTTCAAATAACATTGTTTTAGTCTTCGGCAGCCTCACCCAATGACAAGTAATTACAGACTTTCACTTGGAGGAAACAGAGACAAAATAAAGGAAACCTTTGTTGGAAGAAATGTCCATCTGGGTTCAGTTCCAAGTGGGGAGAAAGACACTGGAAACATGGAGACTGCTTGGAAAGATGGTTTATTGATGGACAGGACCACATGGTTTTGAGGTCCTGGGCAAAAAAAAGCACATGGGTGAGAGAGGGAGATAGATTTATACCCTCTGTTGGGCTTTGAATTTGAGCTTGTATTCTGATTGGTTGTCAGACTCCCATGGGGCCATACAGGGGTAACTTTGTAGGTTGTCTTTTGAGTCCCAAGCTTGGTTGAATCTTGCTGGGTGATGTAATCTCCCCAGGTGCCATGTGGTGAGTTCTGTTGCTAGATGGGTAGGGCTAATCCTACCTTTGTTGGATCTTGGGTGAGGGCATTTGCTTATGAATAGACCTAGCTATCTCTTTATCGCTTAAGTGCTGACATCTGCTGTGGGCTACTGAGGAGGATGGGGCCTATTAAGAGTGTGTCTGCTTCCTGCCTAAAAAAAAACCATGTTTCTCCATTTCTCATCCAGGGAACTATAATATTCTGCCTTTTTAATATTTCCTAGAATATTTCATTTTCCTAGGAGAGGGGTGGGTGCTAACTTCCTACATCTTCTTTAGAAACTCATCTTTCAAACAGAAACCCCCAAATGTAATGTCTGTGGCAGTGTGCCAACCCCATTAACCAGAGGAAAATGCATGCTTATGCAGTAATAATGGGGAGAAGTGTTAAAGCAATTTCAAAGAAAACCCTACTCTCTACTAGCACTGATGATGTTACCTAGTTTGAGTAATGAAATGTCTGCATGAAAACAGCCAAGCTCAGAGAGCACCAAGGACCCCTCATTTCAACCATGGGAAATAAATATTCTCCTTTATTGATCATTTCTATATGTGTTCAGCTGCTGTATTGAGTTATGGAAGGACTTTGGGAGATTTGTAACTTTGTAGTTTTTTTTAGTAATAAAGAGTAACTCCTTTTCACCTGCTCCAGATTTGATCTTCCTACGAGCAGACATTCATACCTACACTATACCAGGAGTGGAGTAGTATGAACATAATGCTGCCTTATGCAATATGTATGCAGTCTGGAAAGGAAACAATAAATAATATATATGAAAATATAGAAAGACCATAATCTCACCCTTACCTGACTCGGGCCTTTATCCCCTTTCATCCATTCTTTTTCATACCTAGGAGATTCCATCAGTGCTTCTCTTGGCTCCATCAAATAATTTTTAATTCCACAACAGGAGAGCATATATTATATGAAATACATTATATAATATTATTGATAGGTAGGCTGGCTGAGCAGGAGTTGCCACGTGTCTCAGATGCAAAAATAATTTGCTTTGCAGGCTACATCCCTTGAAATTGGGTGTGAAGTATGGCTTTGCTACTATATCTTAAATATCACAATGTGTATCACAGTGTAGGGCTCTGAGGTTGGAGGCCGGAATATGCTCCTGGATCTGTCGGAGCCACAGAAGAGAGGTCCTTGCAAAGAAGGATGACGTAGATGATGCTCTCACCGTCCAGGCCGCCGCCTGATGACTCCTGAGGAGGGCTTGTTCCAAACGCTTGTCCTCTGGTTTAAGCAGCTCCTCCGATTCACCCGGCATAGCGGTGGGCGAATAGAGACTTAGAACAGGAGGATCCACAAAGGCCGGTCCTTATTCCAACAGCATAGAAGATACCATATTTTTTTGTATCAAATATACAATGTATGTAAGTAAAGTTATATATACTTAAAACAACGAAGTATAATATGTATGGAATAATATATATAATATGTAAGGAACAAGGGAACCACAAAAACAAATATGTAAATATGAAGGGGGGAAATATAAATTGTGGATATACACTGATACGGAACTGTTGTAAAATGGAAACTTTTTCTTTATGTTTGTGTTCTTGGTTTTGTCTTTGTTTTTGTTTCTGTTTTTAAAGATAAAAATAATAAAAATTATTTTAAAAAAAGAAGAAGATACTGTACCATATTTTTATATACAAAATAAATATCTCAAAATAAAATAAAGCTATGTTGTAATAAAATATTCCATAAGGAACAAGTGATGGCCCAGCTACTTAGTAGCATCTACCTGATGTTAAATGATCTCAAAAAGTTAACCAGGATCAGATCTGATGTATACACTGGTGAAATCACAGGAAATATGGCTATACGCTATACTGAGAAATCAGAGAAATATTCTGGAAGATGATGAATGCAAACCATTGCCATGAAAGCTACATGTACAGTTCATACTGATGTAATCATTTCAGATCAAGCTCGAGTTGAAATAGACTTTGCTTACAAGTTATATGGAATATTATGTTTAAAAGTAAATTATTACTATTACCAACATTTCTATACTGTATTCAGCGTATAAGCCTTGTTTTATTCCTTTAGTGAAATAGTTTAGAATTGCACCTCTTATTGGTGCTGTTTAGAAAACATAGCTCTTTTGCATGGTTAATAGTCCAGTGTTTTTTTTAATTATTATGCTGGATATTTTTATTACTTTTTAACTAGTATACAATAGACAATAATAATACAATATTAGTATATCTTTAACACCATCAAACAACATTTGCCTATCCCAGGTCCTTGGGAAGGACTTGATAGATGGATAAAAATGCCAAATCCAGCCTAAACATCTGACTGACTGTGCAAGCAACCATAATACTTGTGTAATATTAATAATATTATAATATAAAATAAGACAATAAATAGCATATAAACTGTGTTTATTATTTGTCAAATGTAGATACTCCGTCGCTATTCATGTCCTACATAGTTAAACCGAAGGGTGCTTCTGGGTTGAAAGGATTTGCTGGTGACGCCACCATTGTCCATGGGACGCCCGATTGCCAAAAATAATGCAATCCCCGAGGATGCTTCTTTCATGCCCATCTCGCACTCAGATTTCATGACTGAAAAATGCTAAGAACTGATTAAAAGTAGTCGTATATAAAATAAATAGGTAAACATGTATTGTTTAATAACTCAAGCAGCTAAATTGCTTACCCCAAGGTACCCAAATCTCTGTTGATGTTTGGAAAAGTGACCAGTATAAATCTAACAGTGCTGTTAACAGAATAACAGAGTTGGAAGGCACCTTGGAGGTCTTCTAGCCCAACCCCCTGCTCAGGCAGAAAACCCTATGCCATTTCAGACAAATGGATGTCCAATCTCTTTTTGAAAACTTCCACTGTTGGAGAATTCACAACTTCTGGAGGCAAGCTGTTCCACTGGTTAATTGCTCTTACTATCAGGAAATTTCTCCTTAGTTCTAGGTTGCTTCTCTCCTTGATTAGTTTCTGTCCATTGTTTCTTGTCCTGCCTTCAGATGCTTTATAGCGATAGCACTTACACTTATATACTGCTTTACAGTGCTTTGCAGCCCTCTCTAAGCAGTTTACAGAGTCAGCTCATTGCCCCCAACAATCTGGGTCCTCATTTTACCCACCTCGGAAGGATGGAAGGCTGTGAGTCAACCTTGAGCCTGGTGAGATTTGAACTGCCAAATTGCAGGCAGCCGGCAGGCAGCAGAAGTAGCCTGCAGTACTGCACTCTAACCACTGCACCACCGTGGCTTTAGTCTCTATTAGTCCTCTAATTAGAACTAATGTATGTTAAACAGTCTCTATTTAATATACATTAATCCTAATTCGTTAGCTATCTCCCCCGTACCATGATTCTCTGTTGTTTCTTTGCTGGTACGCTATATCTTCTATGACGCCAACAATGTTGATTCTCTTTATCTCTTTAGAATTTTTACCTAGAGTAATAGGAAGCAGACATATATTCATTTGTATTCAATGCACTTGCTGAACTTTAATCTTTTCCCCCTCAATTCACCATGGAAGCAAAGCAAAAAGGTTTACATCTTCTGCCGCTTCCGTTCAGATAGGTTGATACTGTCACTTGGTCTTTTCTCTGATGCAGAGTTCTGACGTCAGGTGGGGCGGTTAATAGCCTGAAGTGTCTCTGACTCAGTCAGCATGGGGTGTGGGGTGAGATTTGTAGCGTGTCCTTTTCTCTTTCAGATGGCTTGTTAGGATTTTATTTTTTTTAAATATATTATATATATATAAATAATGTGAAACCTGATTCATAACACAAGAGGCAGTGCCATTCAGTTTAAGCTTTAATAGGCATCTCCATGGCAACTGATTTTACAGGCATACTTGAAGTGTTACTATTATAGCAAGTTCTAATTATTGTCCCTTGCCAGTCAGCAAAAGCAGCTTATTATGTCTTTATAAATCTGTTTGCTATGTTGGATAGGCATGGAAGAAGTTGTACTGTGTTGCATCTGGATAGCAACAGATTATTATGGGAAACTGATTTAGCTTATACAAAGATAGATGTTAGTGGGTTCAAGACACACACACACACACACACACACACACACACACACACACACACACACACACCTTCTTCCCATCAAAATCAATGGAACTAGTTCCATGTTCTGTTTTATTAGCTGATTAACAAATTAGCTGATAGATGGAATCTCCTATTTAATGCCTGTGGGCAGCAACACACCAGGGGTGGGTTCTGGATCTTTTTGCTGCCGGTTCATTCAGGGTCGCGCGCGCCCGCAGCAATAAAAAAATAGCTTCTGCGCATGCGGAGAAGCAAAATCCAAGATGGCGGCGCCCACGGAGACACCGACAGAACTGGCTCCGTGACGTCATCGGCGATTTACTAACGGTTCTAAAGAACCAACCTCTGCAACACACCCATGTATGTACCAAAATCCCTGCTTTTTTGGGGTGTGTGTGTTATTATGTTTAGACTATTTTAACTTTGAAAAGATGGCATGCTTGCAAGCTGTAAGACAAAGTACCAACTTTCAGCTATATACAGATTGATTTTCAATAATGCTAATTCAGGTTGGTTTCCAGTATAAATTGTAATTTAAAACCATCATATCCATCATGACTGAAACTTTTGTGAATGGAAAATTTTTCTGCCAAAACAATTGTTTTGTAGAGTGCTGAAAATATATTTTCAAATTCAAAATGTGACCATCAGCCCCCCTAAAATCAATGGCCTTGGTAAAGCTTATGAATAAGGTGTGTCTGGATGACGAAACAGAGTAGCAACCAATCCCTTCTCATGTGGCCACAGTTTTCAAATAGCATAATGTCCTAGATAACTCTCTTCCCAAGCTGTATTCGACAGATATGTTCACACAACGCTGTAAGCCTGGCTTATCAACAAGGATAACAGACATGCAAGTTGCTGATTGATATTTCTGACTTTGGACTACCTAACCAGATAAACATTTCCTGTTTCTCCCCATTTTTTTTTTCATTTTTGAAATGTAATAAGTAAGATAGAATACTGGGACTATAGGTACTGGTAGTTCTTGAGTTAAAACCATAATTGGGACTGGAATTTTTGTCACTAAGCAAAACATCAGCTGACCACATGGCTTAGTGATGGCAATCTCAGCACTCCCTGCTGCTATTGTTAATCGATTTTCGCTGCTTGTTAGGTGAGGACCCACCTTGATCCAAGCCATTTTTGACTTGGTCTCTCATAGCCCCAAGCCTGAGTAAGGTAAGGAACTGCCTCCTCTTGAATTCCCTCCACCTGGCTATTGCCGCCCCATTTCTACCCTTTTGGCCCCCTTGCACAGCAGCAGCAGTAGCAGCAGCATCAGTAGTGATGGGGCTAAAGTAGAGGCTTGGGGGCAATGGAGGCCAGCTGAGAGTGCTAAAGGCTCAAGATCTCTACAACAATTCCAGAGCCACCACTGAGGAATGCCACTGCGCAGGATGGCCAAAAGGCCAAAGATCAAGAAAGATGGAGAGGAAGATAGCGAGTAGGGGAAGCTGAAATATGCCTGCAATTCAGGGGTGAAATTCAGCAGGTTCTGACAGGTTCTGGAGAACCGGTAGCGGAAATTTTGAGTAGTTCGGAGAACCTGCAAACACCACCTCTGGCTGGCCCCAGAGTGGGGTGGGAATGGAGATTTTGCAATATCCTTCCCCCAGGAGTGGGGAGGGAATAGGGATTTTGCAGTATCCTTCCCCTGGAGTGGGGTGGGAATGGAGATTTTGCAGTATCCTTCCCCTGCCCCGCCCACCAAGCCCTGCCCACAGAACCGGTAGGGAAAAATTTTGAATTTCACCCCTGCAATTGTAAGTGCAAGTAGGCTGCCAAGCACACGAATTTTGATCACATGATGGCAGGGGTGTTGCATCAGCAGTAACTTTGAGGTCTGGATATAAGTACCACTCGTTCGGTCCTGCCGTAACTTTGAATGGTCACTGAATGAATGGTTGTAACTTGAGACAACCTGTACTGTACATTTTTATATAGCTTATCACATTTGCATGAATTTGTCCAAGTGTGGGTTATTCAAAAAGTCATACTTAAGCAAATTATGGTTTGGGGCAATCAATGAGCACATCCTATTTTTTTTCTTTCCCAATTGCTTGACTGAATTATACACATGGTTGACGGAAAAATCAGTGCAATCTTTAGCCAGTGTCTGGACTATAGGCACCAGAAGTTCTTAAATGGGAAAGCCACTTGGATTAACCTGTGGGAAAGCCCATGTAATAAATTCGTTCAGAACTTTGATTAGAGGAGAATAATTTTCTTTGCTAGATGGCTCATATAAACCCTATTTTATGTCACCCACTGGTGCAGCAAACCTCGGATATTAATTATTGCATACTGATAGGATGCTATTGCGGTTCAATGATAATTGGAGTTATTTGCACCACTTATACTACATTACACTGCAACTGATTTCTAATAATTCAGGCTATTCTACAATGTAATGCTATAATAGATCAAGGAATGCCATTTGCTTTGTAATATTGAAGTAGTGTATTAATATTACTGAATACAAGTAGTTTATTTCGCATTTCAAAAATTGCTGTAAAATAAATCAGTCAACTTTTGCCTTGATGAGTATACTTTCTGATTCATTAAGTAAAAATATGTTTTTGAAGATCTTAGATATAGAGATGACAAGCAATTCACATTGTATTGTCCTGAAATATTGTCACTGGGTAATTAAGTCTGCCTGTGATCTAGAATTATTGCTTAAATACCTTGGGCTGCCTGTATATATTGTAATTGTACTCTCATTGGAGTTAGTTGTTCTAGATCTAAAAGTTTCAATAAAGGTAGCAGTAGAAATACAGTACCTCCTGATTCTAGTCTCTTTTGTTTAGTTGGTAGAAAAGACACAACAGTGCTGATGAAGTAGGATTGTTAAAAAAAGCCTCTGGGCACTTGCCTAATCTTCAGTTGGGGAAAACAGCAGTTTTTTTTTTTTTTTTAAAAAGAGGAATAATAATGCTGAATCAGCTACAGTGAATAAAGACAAAGATGGAAAGAATAGCAGAGTGGTTAACTTTATTGGGAAGGCGAAATATTAGAATGAGAGACTTCAACCATTTTTTGCGGCAAATAAGAGAGCTGCTGGGATTTTTAAAAAGTCTCTATTTCATTGAGTATTAAAGGAAGCAAAGCATGCAGGTGAATTAGGAATTTACTGTAAGCGCCCTTTGCAATTCAGCTTTGCTGAACTAATAAAAAATAATTCAAGAATTTACAGTATTTGGTGCCAAAATCACCACTGATTGCAGAGCATTTTAGGATTCAGATACATGTTGTTGTTGTTTTTGCAAGCACAGCTGAATCTAAACAGCTGTCTGAGCATTGCAAATTTGATGAAGGGTTAAAGGATGCCATGAAAGATTGGCTAGCTGGTCTATGGAATTTAGAAAGGCAACATTCAAAAAAGACTCTTAACAGAGGCAGATATAATATTGAAGGGAACATTTGAAATTGCTATCTCCATGGAAACTACTGCTAGAGATAATATAAAAAGCAATCCACTGCTAAAGATAAACAAGACATTCCTTGAAAAGAAGGGCACTAATGCAATGCTATAGATGACGAGTCTGATAGTGAAAGTGAAACAGAAATAGCTACTGTGGAACTTCATAACATAAAGGGGGAAATCAGATCAAAAATGGTACGGCTCTGATGATAAGTGAATAGCAAAGCCTTATCAAACGGAATTGGAAACTCATTCTGCTGCATCAGTTGTATTGCAGTGTGGATTTAAGCAGTATTTCAGAGATGTTGAATTAAAGATACAGAACTGTTTCTTTAAAAATAGAATATACTAGTGAAAAGATCGTTCCTGTGGAGTGATAACTACAAGCGAACATTACATTAATTATGTATGTTGAAGGTGGCGAGGTGGCGCAGTGGTTAGAGTGCAGCACTGCAGGCTACTTCAGCTGACTGCTAGCTGCAGTTCGGCGGTTCAAATCTCACCGGCTCAAGGTTGACTCAGCCTTCCATCCTTCTGAGGTGGGTAAAATGAGGACCCAGATTGTTGGGGGCAATATGCTGACTCTGTGAACCGCTTAGAGAGGGCTGTAAAGCACTATGACGCGGTATATAAGTCTAAGTGCTATTGCTATTGCTAAGGTATACAGCAGGGGTGTCAAACACGATTTCATTGAGGGCTGCATCAGGGTTGTGTTTGACCTTGGGGGGCTGAGTGGGTGTGGCTGGTGTGGGCTTGGCCAGCTCGACATCCTGCAGCCAAAAACAGAGCCCGGGAGGGCCACACGCGGCCCTTGCGAGCTCCATTTTTGCTGACAGAGGCACTGTGGGCCAGTCCTTCACTGTTTCCAGGGCGGCCCCACAGGCCAGATCTAAGTAGCCCACGGGCGTTGAGTTTGACACCCCTGGTATACAGTATACTGTGAACACAGATGGCCCAACACTTTAAGGTGATAAAGTACTCATGAAACTAGGCCTAGATTAGAGAGCTCACCAGCCCCTATGCTACATTTCCTCTTGTGGAGACCTACTGAGAATGAGTTGAAAAAGCTACCGAATAATGCTGTATCTGGCATTCAGAGATGCCAGATACAGATACAGATACAAAATACAGATACAGGAAAATGTCACACCAAGGTTTCACAAAGCATGGCCAGTTCTGTATACTGACTGTGTGTCATGAAATCAGGGTTGACTCTTAGTGACCACATACATAGATAGATCTTCAGGAGGATCTGTCCCCAACTTAAACCTTCAGGACTTCTACCAATACATCCATGGCTGCTGTAATTGAGTTCATCCACTTTGCTGCTGATTGTCCTCTTATTCTCTTTCCTTCCACCTTTCCCAACATTATAAGCTTCTCCAAAGAGTTAGATCTTGGCATAATATGTCCCAGGTATGATAATTTGAGCATATTCATTTATACCTTGGATGAAAACTCTGGGTTGATTTGTTCAATGATCCAGCTGGGGTTTTTTTGTTTTTTTGTTTTCTGGCTATTCATGGTATTCTCAGGAGTTTTCTCCAACACCCACCCTATATGCCAAATATGAAAAGGTAAAAACTGAACTGATTTGCTGGAAGATGAAGGAATCTTTTGGAAAGTTGTTTGGAACCCATGGGATAAACCTGTGGTTCCAATAGCTAAAAAGTGTCTGGACCTGTAGTAATTTTAAAGTAATCATTAATTCACTGTTAATGATGGATAATGCTTACCTAGAGTCGAGGACATTTTTGCTAACCTTACAAGATTGTTCTTTTGGGGGAAAATAGGAAGCAAGAACATCGCCTTGAACTCCTGTATGAAATAGATATAAATCTGGCAAATGAATAAATAAATACATTGGTAGAGGGCAGCTATTCAGTAAAATAGATGTAGCAGAGGCTTATTTACAGATAGATATAGAAGAAATCCCAAGGTATTTCTAATTGTAAACAAACAGACAGTGTTATATAATTACCTTTTGCAAGCAGTTGGTGGGATTCAAATAATTTAACAACCGGTTCGGCCAGGGTTAGTTTGGCTGTCCTGGGAGGCGTGGCCCATCCCCATTCTCCAGCTCCACCGCACATGCGGGACA
This sequence comes from Thermophis baileyi, assembly GCA_003457575.1. Taxonomy (NCBI): domain Eukaryota; kingdom Metazoa; phylum Chordata; class Lepidosauria; order Squamata; family Dipsadidae; genus Thermophis; species Thermophis baileyi. Next base: position 4,475,877 of record QLTV01001682.1, read on the forward strand.
AGCCTCCCGCAATGGCCAACCTGACCCTGGGCGAATCAGTTGTTAAATTTCCACCCTTTGTTAAAAGACTGTTTCAGAGGGTGCTTGTCTGCAGGTTGGTCTCGCGGCTGTTTCAGCCTTCTGGACAGCTTTAAGAGGCAAAGTTTCTGAGGAACGAGGAGGGGGGATTACCATAGAGACAAGGAGTTGATGCTCCAGAGAGCTCACGCAGGAAGGTGAAGAATTGGGGGGAAGTGGAGGTAGGGATTCCTCCCCTCCCTGTGAAGCTGCGTGCAGGGGGTGTTGTTCAGTTTGCTGGCAAAAGTGAGAGGGGCGAGGAATTAAGTTGGCAGCATGATCGAAACTGGGCCCAATGTAGGGGAGACTGCAGGATTAGTTTGTCCAGGCAAATTATTACACCACCACCACCCCGCTATCAAAGTGGATCCTGGGTGCTGCGCTGCAATGGAGAAAAGGCCAATGGAGTGGCCGGCCCGAGGGGTGGAGGAGGAGCAGGGAGAAGAAAGAGGGAAAGTGGCCTTCTCCTTCCCTCGTGCCGGCCGCTCTGTTGCCCATGAGTCGCGGTGGCGCAGTGGTTAGAGTGCAGTACTGCAGGCTACTTCTGCTGATCACTGGCTGCCAGCAGTTTGGCAGATCGAATCTCACCAGGCTCAAGGTTGACTCAGCCTTCCATCCTTCCGAGGTCGGTAAAATGAGGACCCAGATTGTTGGGGGCAATATGCTGACTCTGTAAACCGCTTAGAGAGGGCTGTAAAGCACTATGAAGCGGTATATAAGTCTAAGTGCTATTGCTATTTCTCCATTGCAGCGCAGCTCCCAGAATCCACTTTGATAGCAGGGGGGGAGGGTAATTTAACAATTGGTTCGCATGAACCGGTGCAAACTGGCTGAATCCCACCACTGTCAAGGCCTTAAAAATCTGGCTTTGCTATCAAACCTGGGCTCCTGGTAGTGTAGGTGATCCCATTTCATGTTTAGTTTGAATGTTTATGAGTTCTTGGCTGCCATTTTTATGTTATTTCTGTTGTTTTTAATTTTGGTTGTTATTGTTTTTATGCTGTTTTCTTAGCTGCTCAAATTCATATATATGAGATGGGCAGCTTATAAATTTATTAAAACAATAAATAATAAATTACAACTGGCTTATTTTTGAAGTAGCATCATTTTGGTGGAGATCAGTTGACCACAGTTGTTCAGGCACCCACTGCTGATTTAGGTGACATTACTTCAGAGTTGAAGAAGCTTCTTGGATGAGCAGCAAAATGTCTTCAAAGAAAAACCAGAAAGTCCAATTGTCTCTTGAAAAAGGACCTTTGGGACAACCATGACCTGGATGACTAAGAATCTCTATAGAAGCTGTTCCTGAGCCGTGGTGGCGCAGTGGTTAGAGTGCAGTACTGCAGGCTACTTCTGCTGATCACCAGCTGCCAGCAGTTTGGCAGATCGAATCTCACCAGGCTCAAGGTTGACTCAGCCTTCCATCCTTCCAAGGTCGGTAAAAATGAGGACCCAGATTGTTGGGGGCAATAAGCTGACTCTGTGAACCGCTTAGAGAGGGCTGTAAAGCACTATGAAGCGGTATATAAGTCTAAGTGCTATTGCTATTGCTGAAGAAAATAGTAAAGTGCTTCTGCAAAACCTCAGTAATACAGAGTTCAGCGGACTATGGCCTTTAAGCAGATACAGTAAATATGAGTTTGTTTTGTTATTGTTAGTAAGACATTTTGCACCCACACCACGAATGCACAAGGCTTACACAAGTTCAGAGGGGGAAAAAATCAGGCAATCATGAATAAGTCCAAGCTGTAAGATGTGTCACAGCTGGAATCCTTTTCAGGGTTTGTTGATTATTCCAACAGTATCTGTCCAATGTAGTTATCATGCTATTCCCCCTTAAGCACTTTACTTCAAGAGGGATGGGCTTAACATTATAAACAAGCTTTTACAGAAGCACAGAAGATGGTGGAATAAAACTCAATGCTCGTGCATGTGTTTATTGATGAAATTCTGGCATAGTTGTATAACTGAACAAGAAATACAGCAAGGAACACCAATACCTTTTGCATCATGCTTCAGAAAGGAATTACTCCAAATGGACAAGGAACAGCTGTTTGATTTAACATTTCAACCAGTACTTGTATGGAAAGGAATTTATCTTCATCACTAATAATAACCACTACTGTTAATTTTCAGTCCATGTAAAGGGATTCTGCTTACAGCAACTACTTGAGTACAGAGCTTTGTTATTTGGTGGGTACAGATATAGAATAGAAATCAAAAGACACACAAACACCCAGATATAGACGGATTGCCTCATTACCCCAATAGTGTAAACAATATGAAAAATCCACATCAGATGAAGATTTCATTGTCATGTTCTTTCTCATAAGAGAGAATATCTAGGAGGGATCCAGCATTGGCTTAAATCTATACAACAACTTAGACTCTTTTGGAATCACAGCAGAAATTTCAGTTTAGAGAGTTTCAATAAGCCTGGGATAGTACCTGAGATGAGAAGTTCTGTCCCACATATCCAAACATTTGTAAATATAATTTGTAGTTAATTTTCAGCAGCCTTCCTCTGATCATGGTTTGTTTACCTTGGGCCAACGGTGGGTTGCTACAGTACGGCCCAGATCTACAAACCGGTAGCGGTGGCGGGAGGCTCCGCCCACCCACCCCGGACACTTCTGCGCATGCGTAGAAGCATCACGCGCAGAAGCATCGCACATGAGCGCAAGCAAGCGCGCAAACTGGTAGCGACCGGATTTGCAACCCATTACTGCCTTGGGCCGCTCATAAATATTTACATTCTTGCATCTTTCTAGAAGTTTCAGGAAAGTAAGAGCAGAAAGTCCTAACTCTAGTATCTTTTGTTGAGTCAGCAGAAAAGACATCACACACATAAGACAGAAAGGGTGAGTCCACAATGATTTTAAATCTAAATTGCTCACTCTCCCAATGTGGTTTTAGGCTCTAACTGACACCGGCATCATGATTTTTTAAATTGTGTTTCAGAAGGGCAGGGGGAAAGGAAGGCCAAACAATACTTCTGAACTAGTGGCATTTGTGTGGGTAAGGGATAGTCTGTTTGGGATGCCACAAACAGAGGACACTAAAACCCACTGTCTCTGCTAGAATCAAAATTGAAGGGTCCCAGAGTAAAGGCCTTTGTGACAAATGCTGGCATAAGTCTCAAAATAATTTACTTTTATGTGCAAAATATTGTTTTGATGAAGTTCCAAAATGAAAGCAACTATTCAGAGCAAAAATGTGATGCCCTCTGGATGTATTGGACTTTACCTTCCTTTCTTTTTAGAATTATGGGAGTTGAAATCTAGCATAAGTGGAGAATATGGGCATTGAGAAAACTCACCCTGATGCTCAAGACCTGGGAATTGAATGGACTGAAGAAAATAGATGAATTTTACAATACCAAATTCTCACCATGACTGCTCTTATTAAATTATAAACAACCCTATAAGATCATAACATGCTGATCCTGATCTAGGTACGAACAAAGTAAAAAGTATAGTATTGTTGTTCCTCAAATACTCTTATCCCTCCTTCTATCTTCTGTGAAAACTGTTTTAGCTCTGTCTATATCTATCTGTCTGCCTATCTATCTATTCTATCACTCATTGAGGAAAAATTGAGTATGCATCATTTTCATCTTCCCATCCCCATGTTTTATCTTCATAATCATACTATGAGGGAGGTTAGGCTAATATAATATAACCCTGTGAGCTTTACAGCTAATGGGGGAGGAGCACCAGGTCTCCTCAGGCCTGCTCTGATGCCCTCTTCACACTTCCATCAGATAAGCGCAGGGGTGGGCTGCTGGGGGTTCGCAGGGTTTGGGAGAACCTCTAGCTAAGATTCTGTGCAGTTCGGAGAACCCCCAAATCCCACTCCTGGCTGGCCCTGCCTCGCCCTGCCCACCCCGCCCCTCCCAGGTGTCTCCACGCAGCCCATTTTGGATGCCAGGTAAGTGCAGGGCACGTGGGGAGGCTCGGGGAGGGTGAAAAACGGGCCTACCGGACGTTTGGGAAGTTTTAGAGGCAGTTTTCGCCCTCCCGGAGGCTCGAGGAAAGTCTCCGGAGCCCGGGGAGGGCAAAAACGCCCCCCGCCGTGGTGCAGGAGGCCGACTAGGCCACGCCCACCATGGCCACGCCCACCCAGCAACCAGGCAGAGAACCCCTTGCTAAAATTTTTGAAGCCCACCCCTGGATAGGCTCCGTTGCATTATATTATGCAGAGTTTTCCAACAGCTGCTTCTTAAGCAGCCACAGACAAAGAGTATATGGCATTAGTGAAACCTCATTCTGTCAGTTATGCATAAGATAATGTTGTCAGTGTAAAGGCATTTGTGAAATTTAAACTGGCAGGATGTATTTTCCTCATAATATAAAGGTAGGTGTGCCTAATGATTTGGTCTGGTTCTAGTGCTTTCCTGGGTAAGAAATGGTTAGTAAAGTTCATGAATTTCCCAGTCAAATGAGAAGCAACCATTCTGGCTGCTGCTCATTTTCTGAGCAGCATAAAATCTCCGTCACGTTGAGCTTGACTTTCAATAACTTCATGGACATGTCCATGCAGTTATCTTGACAACAGCACCAAAATGGATTGCCATGGTCTTTCGGGATGCTGTTATTCTTCCCAGTTTCAGCTTTCACTGGCAATCCAGTTTTCTCCTAACTCTCTCTTCTCTGTTCACACAACATGGCTGACTTGGAGAGTTAGTTTATCTTACAACGGAGCATAGTGATTGAATGATTCTTTTGCACCATGCCTGTTAGATAGGCGCGGGAATAACAGCCAAGACGAAGACCCGTTCAGCACTTTAATAACGGCTAGCACTAACTACAGCAGACTGGCGGCTGGTGGCAGGGAAGCCGCCTTTATGGAGCTCCCCGCAGCCAGCTTGGCCAGTGACAATGCTTCAAACTCCCCGCCACTGATTTAACCCAATCAGCGGCGGGTATGCAAATACCTGCTTGTTAAGTCGGAACACAACACCCCTCCCCTCTTAGTTCAGCAATTGTCCAATCCGGTATTAGTGTGGGTGACGTAGTCGCGCAAATAGGAGGGCCGCCGTAAAGTCCTACTGGGCCTGCGCGATTGAGTCTCTCTGGAGTCTTCGTTCGGCGTGCACATGGCTTGTGTTGCTCCGCCCTCGCCCTGTGACCGCCGTAAAGGGCCTGCGCGATTCAGTCTCTCTGGAGTCTTCGTTCGGCGTGGACATGGCTTGTGTTGCTCCGTCCTCGTCCTGTGGAAAAATCTGGAACCGGCCTCCAGGCGTGGCGGCTGAAGATTCGAAGATTCGATCCTCTGGCCCCGATCGGCTTCGTTCGAGCTCCCTAGTTCCTGGTAGGTGCCTCCGCCCGCCTTCTCGGGTTGAGATAAGTGGTCTGTGGAGTCGTGTAGCTAGGGCCCGGTCTCTCTCGCGCTCGTCTG
>QLTV01001682.1:4484695-4500033 GCA_003457575.1 Thermophis baileyi
GCCTTTGTTCAGTCGTCTTCTCCCACTGCCTTCGTCGCCAGTGTTAGATAGGCGCGGGAATAACAGCCAAGACGAAGACCCGTTCAGCACTTTAATAACGGCTAGCACTAACTACAGCAGACTGGCGGCTGGTGGCAGGGAAGCCGCCTTTATGGAGCTCCCCGCAGCCAGCTTGGCCAGTGACAATGCTTCAAACTCCCCGCCACTGATTTAACCCAATCAGCGGCGGGTATGCAAATACTGAGAGAGAGAGAGAGAGAGCGAGAGAGAGAGAGAGAGAGAAAATGAGAGAGAGAGAGTTAGGTAGGGGGGGGAATAACAGCCAAGACGAAAGACCCGTTCAGCACTTTCATAACGGCTAGCACTAATTACAGCAGACTGGCGGCTGGCGGCAGGGAAGCCGCCTTTATGGAGCTCCCCGCAGCCAGCTTGGCCAGTGACAATGCTTCAAACTCCCCGCCACTGATTTAACCCAATCAGCGGCGGGTATGCAAATACCTGCTTGTTAAGTCGGAACACAACAATGCCATTATATTGCATTGGTTTCAGCCAAGCATTTTTTAATATATCATGTGCCTCTTGCATATATGATCTGTTTATCCCATTTCGATCTCCCATTTTTGTTGAGGAATATCAGAACAGTATTGTTGGATTTTGTAATCTTAAGAGTTCTATGAAATAAGTCATAAAACCATAGGGTTAGAGCAGAGGTGTCAAACTCTATTTCACTGAGGACCGCATCATTGGGGGCCGGGTGAGTGTGGCCAGGGTGGGCGCACGCGGCCCTCCCAAGCTCCGTTTTCACTGGCAGAGGGTTGCAGGAGGCCGTTGCAGCCTCCGAGCTTCATTTTCGCTGGTAGAAGCACCGCGGGCCAGTCCTTGGCTGTTTCCAGAGCGGCCCTGCACCTGCAGGCCGGATCTGGCCCGCGGACCTTGAGTTTGACACCCCTGGGTTAGAGGGTCCTTGGAGGTCTTCTAGCCCAATTCCCTCTCTGGGGCAGGAATCCTCAGACCACCCCAGACAAATGGCTGTTTCAAACTTTGTTTGAAAACCTATGGTAATGGAATACCCACAACTTCAAGCTGCAGGTTGTTCCACTGCTTAATAGCTCTCACATTGAGAACAAATTTGAATCTCTCTGTGCAAAGCTTCCCTCTATTGATTCTTATTCCACCCTTATCCTATAGAGAATATGTCCACACTAGTTCTCTGAGACTGAGAGAGAATTTTGATAGTGAGCTTCATGTTAGAGCTAAAATCAAAATCATGTTTCTATGTACCATGTCTAATATACAGTTACTAAATTCTTCTGTGGCTCTCTGCTTTTGATCTACTGGTTATCCATGATACCTATAAGTTATAAAGAGTTTCACCTGTGGATTTCTGTAGATGAAGATGCTCTCCAAATCAGAGGAACAGGGCAGAACATTATTTCCTAATCAGTCTGCAATCTCTGCCCAAAATTGTTGTATTTAAAAGTTCTGGCCCCAGAAAAGGATATTTCTCTGCTTCCAGGCAGTTTTGAATATTAACTGTTCAGTTTGATAATTTCTTACTCCACATACTTCATGAAACTGCACCATGCAGAAATATCAGGTATACAATATAGGACAACATTTGAGGCAGTCAAGAAAATGTGATAGTTTCACAGAATTCTCCAGTTTTACAGGCATTCTAACAATTCCTTTTCACCCCAGCTTGACTTCATTTCTCTTGAACATGAATGATCAAAACATAATTTCTATTTTTAAATAACCTTCACTGGTTCCTTATACGTGGATGTTAGGTATTCTGTGTTGCCACGAGCCACATATTGTCTAATATTTGCAAACAACAATATTGCATCTTTGGTTCACTGTCATCCTGTCATCCAATAATACACACCCCTTTTCATTTTTTCAAGATGATAACAAAATAAAATCTGATTCCAGGATGGGCAATTATATGCTTTTTGTTCTTTTTCTAACCCTTTCAGTAGGTATTATTTTGGCAAGCACATGCAAAAAGAATGAGAGATGGAAGGACACTCATACATAGACAGAGAGGGAGAGCTTTCCTTTCCCATGGATTGATATCCAGTTTCAAAGCTTGCCTGAGGAAAAGGTATTAATAATCACCAAGGGAAATATTTGCAGAACAGAATTAATAAGCAGGGGAGGTTCCCGTCACGCCTTTATTTACAAGTTCTCTACTGAGGGCTCCCCAGATCTCCAATTCTACATTATAAGTGAAACATTAACTGGAAGCTCAGTTCTTCTCAGGTCCTTTTCATCTTTCCCAACCTGGCATCTTCTGGGTACATTATTTCCAATGATCAGCATCATTTGTGGGTGACACTGGCCAGTAGTTTTGGGCAGGAACTTTATAAGTGAGAAATATGGGCTGCTACTTTTTTTATAATGCTACTTGCCTAAACTCTACCACATTTATGGGTATCAGTTTATTCAATATTTTCCTTATCAGTATGATTGACTCTGCTATCCTTTCTTTTTTTTTCTTTTTAGGAAATCTTTGTTCCTTCTGTCCATGGATGCAGCTTCAACAAGGCATGGCAATGCCAAAGAGCCAAGGCAACTTAAGTATCACCCTGCACTAGATGAAGCAATAAATATTCTGATTCTTACTACAGATAATTCCCAACTTACATCCATTCGTTTAGTGGCTGTTCGAAGTTACAAAGGTACTGAAAAAAGGGACTTACTATTTTTCATACTTACGACTGTTGCGGTATCCCCATGGCCACACAATCAAAATTCAGATGCTTGGCAACTGGTTCATATTTACAATGGCTGCAGTGTCCCAGGGTCATGTGATCAGGGGTGGTTTTCACTTACCTTCCCTACCGGTTCACAAATGTGAACCTCCACACATGCGCACAGGCTCCCGCCCATTCTCTTTACTCACACGCTCGCCTTCCACGCATGCGCCCAGCCACAAAAACGTGGCTAAATAGGACAGCATTACGTCCGGGCGGGTTGGCGGGCCCACCCGCAGTCAGCGCTACCAGTTCTCCCGAACCGGTCCGAACCGGCAGAATACCACCTCTGCATGTGATTACCTTTTGCGACCTTCTGACCAGCAAAGTCAACAGGGAAGCCAGATTCACTTAATAACCATGTTACTAACTTAACAACTGCAGTGATTCACTTAACAGCTGTGGCAAGAAAGGTCATAACATGGAGCAAAATTCACTTAACAACCGTCTCGCTTAACAACATAAATTTTGGGGTCAATTGTGGTCGTAAGTCGAGGACTATCTGTATTGTATATCTTCTTTTCCTGTCCCACCTGAACAATCTCATATTTGTTGAGTCTAGGATTTTTTGTGCCCTTTCATGCATATATTGTCCATCAGTGCATTTCCACACACTACCCTCCCTTTTCTTTAATGGTTACTTGGAGATAATTTCTGTCTTGGATCTTACAGTCCCAATGCTGCAATTTACTTGCTGACCTCAAAGGATCTGCACTTCCAAATTACAATTCTTTAGAAAAGCCCCTGTCTAGTGGCTTGTGTGTCTGTGTGCCAGTAGGTGTGTACTTTTTAAAAAATTTATACATAAATGGTTAAACAGTGGGTGTGGATGAGAGGAACCAAAACAGAGGAAAACAAGGGAAGAAGGCTGATAGTACCAGGGTATGAGAGATACAGAAGGAAAAAGGATCACTATATTTTGGGCTGCAAGAGTTAGTCTGCTTCTTCTGTATTTATCACTGCCATAATTATTTTAATTGCACTGGATGGTTTATATTTAACCCTGTTTATGCGTACATGATCTTGTGAGGTTATGGTGACTCTGAATTCAAAGAAATCCAAGACCTGTAATTTAAATGTAGCTAACAAAATGAGGATGGAGGCCACTGAATCCTGAGCTTTTCCTAAATATAATAAAGGTAATGTACATCTTGGGATTCTGTCAAATTGCAGGCAGTTCTGCCTTCCCTTTCCTTTAAAGTCCTTAATATGAGAGCTTATTTTTCTGCAGTGACTGCTTAGAAATCAAGTATTGCTCTCTGTCTGCATCAGGGTTAGTGTATCTTGGTTTGAGAGGAAATATTTTCTGTCAATACGGTAAATTATACAGTTTGCATACTGGGAAAAGAGTTCTATACAAATAGGTGTTTGTGCACCTCTATATAGCTGCACATAAAAGATAAAACTGGTTGCTTTATGAGTTTCAATCTATATAACAATAATTCTGATCCCCCCCACTCAGAAAGTTATTTGAAACAAAACATAGCATTGATTTTATATTTGTTTTTTTAACAGACTCATATTTTTGCAATAACCATAAAAGTAGACAGGAAGACCTAACATGATCTCCTGGCATTAAGAATGCATGCCTTTACTAAATTTATTTGAAGTGCCATTTTCTACCGATTATTGTTTTCTGGATATTGGCATCCAAGATAGAAACCAGAGATGCAATGCTTGTAAATGCCGATTCAGGTTTTAAAAATTAATTTTGATGGCTTTGTTCCTTTTCTGATTCTGGGGTCAATGAGCCATCTGTAGCCTAGGGAGAAGCTTAATTAAACTCAGATAGTACAGAAAAAGCTTCCAAGAATCTGCCTGCCTAATATTCCTCCCCACCCAGCATATCTGTCCTTCATGCACATCTGGATAAAAGCTTGTATTCAAAGAGCAAAGAAAGCAATAGCTTTAGGCACCATTTCCTCGAGTAAGGCTGTGTTCCTGACAAGTATTGCAAATTCTTGCATCATATGAGAGCTACAGAACACCAAAAATGATAACCTGGCAACAATTCCTGTTGTGCAGGATTATCAACTCAGAGTCAAAGGACATTTTATCATTTTTCTAATGCAATGTTTTTTAAAGTGTGATCCTAGGACCCCTGGGGGTCCCTTAAGACCCTCTCAGGAGTCTGCCGAATCAAAATTATTCATCAGCCTATGGTGAAAAATAATACAATATTAAAATCCCATCAATCATGAGAAATGCCAGCAGGAGCAAATGTGTCAATTTTAATTTTTAATATAGTATATTTCAATGAATATAACCCATTCAAAGAAAAACTCTTGGTTTACTCCATATTTTTTTTATAATGGGAAGGGTCCTGAGAGAAAAAAAAATTAAATCACTAATCTATTTTTATTATATCATATTATTCTTCTCTCAAGCCTTTGAATGCTGATTCTGCAGAGTAGGATGACTGAATCATGCATCCAATAATTTGATTTTATTCATGGTATAGCTCTAAACGGGGTGATGTCCAGAAGCACTGAAAGTGATTATCTCCATCTTTCAGTTACAAGATGTGGAACATTTCTTAGGATTTCCCCCCAAATTGATAACTGTGTCACCAATCTGCCACAACATTCTATGACATTCACTCTAAGAAAATCGCATAAAAAGTGAATGTGCCCAATTGCTTTCAGCTTCCACTGCCTATGACAGTGTAGACCACAGAAAGCCCTGAAGAGAGTATCAATTGACAATGACTTCCTTGATGGAGCAAGTAATCAAGCCCTTTTACACTGCTCGAGTGTCATTTATGGGATAGGCAATCTGAAAGAGCACAGCTGCAATTATGTGACATTCATTCACCAGCTAACAACAAGAGGCAGAAAGAGGTTAAGAGAACAAATGTAAATGGCATCAAATTCAAGTGGAAAGGACAGAAGAATCAATTCCCCATTCGCCTTTCGGAATCTACATCTTCTCAACAGCCTGTCCGGAGGACAGTACAGCTTTAGCAACTTCAGATCGGACCAGAAGGGATTTAACAACTGGAGCAATTGCTTGGAAAGATATCAGGAGACCCTCCTGCTCGGCTGTTCTAACCCACTCTTAGAAAGTGCAGCAAGCCTCAGCAGTAGAAGGTATCTTCAACCTCTTGTAAAGTATCAATGGCTTCTGGAACAATGAATGGATGAATGAATTCACTATGAATGAATTCACTATGAATGAATTCACTATGCCAGTGTTGCATCACCTAGCATTAATTACTATGTGGTCTTTCTGTAGCCATCAGAACCTGCTTTGGGAGTTTTAATGCTGGTTTCTTTGAAAAAATTCCCCAATTCTAGCCCTCTAGGCAAAATTTTGCAAAAGAATGTGCTTGCTGTGAGCAGGATTTTGTAAGGAAACTAGCAGAGCAATTAGCAGGATACACCAGGCTTTAAAAAGTTTAGCTAATTTGAGGTGCCATATGCAGTGAACTAGTGATTAGTTTATGGTTTTGTGCTGCCCCAGATAATTGGGTTAATTGAGAAAGCCATGCATTCATGCGATGTGCATATACAGCCGATGGTGAAATAAACTTTGCAGTGGCAATAAACTAGTGAGAAATCATGCTACCCATTTTGTCACAAACATTGCTGAAAAGTATCTCTGAACTTATTTACCCTATAATTGCTTTTTCTCATTTTCCTCAAATCAAATTAGTAGAGAATAACTTAGTAATAAGCATAAAGTTAACTATCATCATTCTAAATTATGATCTATCTTGTTCCTCATATAACAAATGGTAACTATACTAAAGACATGGCCAATATCTATATTTTCTACATTATTTTTCCTTGGACTTCACTATTTATTATTTTTCATCCCCTCCTCCTAGTTTAAAATGCAATTCTGGCTAACACATCACAGTTCTGATAAAGTAGATTCAATAGCATAAAAGCTTATGTCATCATACATTTAGCATTTAAAAAAAATGTTTTAAGTTTTTTATTGTGTTCCCTTTAGGCATAGGGATCAGCTTAATACTCCATTGTTACTTCATGCTATCTCTTTAGCCTGGATCCCATAGAAAGGCAAAATTGTTACTCTTTAGACAAGGGCTGTCAAACTCGTGGCCCGCGGGCTGTATGCGTCACGCGCTGGCCACAGCCACGCCCGGTTTAGCAAAGGGAAAAAAGCCCCGATACATCACATGACGCCGCCATGACGCCACGAGTTTGACACCCCTGCTTTAGACACTTATTAGAGAATAAGTCCTATTTGCACCAATGCAACATATCTCTTATATGCAACATATCTCTTTATAAGATAATATCTCTTTATAAGAGACGAGGTGGCGCAGTGGTTAGAGTGCAGTACTGCAGGCTACTTCAGCTGACTGCTAGCTGCAGTTCGGCAGTTCAAATCTCACCGGCTCAAGGTTGACTCAGCCTTCCATCCTTCCGAGGTGGGTAAAATGAGGACCCAGATTGTTGGGGGGCAATATGCTGACTCTGTGAACCGCTTAGAGAGGGCTGTAAAGCACTGTAAAGCGGTATATAAGTCTAAGTGCTATTGCTATTGCTTATGAGATTATAAGTGAACATAAGTCTATTGATTTCAAAGGATTTAAACACATAGTTGTATTTGTTTTACCTCTTCTAGAGATCAGTAAGACTTGTTTGTGATCTAATTCCAGTTTTGCTTATATTGGCCATATATGAAGAAGGCAGAAAACAATTCAAATAAATTTCACAAGTTTCACTTTCCTTGTGGCAATTTTTCTGCTGAAAATCTCCTCCCACGAACACTATCTTTCTTTCGAAGCAGAATTTTTATGGCTATATTTGCAATGGGCAAAGCAAAGACATTTGTGGGCAACCCAGCATCTAATGTAGATTTTTAACTACCCTGCATTTCTTAATTGCACTGTAGCATGTTACTCAATGAGTGATATGCTGGATAACTCATCTTTGTAAGAAGTTAACTACAATTTTAAAAGGATCTGAAACTGAAAACAGCTTATTTAAATTGTATAGATAAAATTGTTGGAACTTTTTTCACCCCAGAGCCCAGCATAAGCATTGGACCACAACATTCCAAATTTCCAGTTAGTTTGCCTTTAGCCATGATGACTCAATACCTCTGGAGTAGGTACCAATGCCTCCATCCAGGCAGAAAGAGCATGTTGGACTTCAGTGTTGCCAGAGGACAGAATGGTTAGTCTAATAATTAACCTAAAGAAGGCATTTATGTTAGTGTTGGGAATCTGTGATCCTAAAAAATGGATTGAATGTTGAAATCGTATCTTTTTGTTATAGACCTTGTGCTTCTGCAATAGAAATGGTGTGTGTGTTTGTGTGCCTCTGTGTGTGTGTGTGTGTGTGTGTGTGTGTGTGTGTGTGTGTGTGTTAGTTACAGCTAGCTTGCAGTGTCTGGTTTCTTTTTTTCAGAGTTGTGAAGATATATGAGCCACAGAAGTCTTTAAAATAACATACCTTCTGGCAACGTCTGTCATCATCCAAATGAGGAGGTGAAGTGAAGTTGTATGAAGCTCATTTCATTCACTGGATTGTCTTTGAGAGCAAAGCAGCACCCTTGCCATACCCTCAGGCGCCTGAGTTCTGAATTTCTTACAGTATATATACACTTCAGGAAGAAATGGAGCAGGTGGGAGTGGGGGAATCAGTTTTAATTGGATTTCCTTTACATAAAACTATTGTTGCAAGGAAAAACTCACTTTGCAATAGTGGTGAATATCTGTTCCTCGGGTGCAGGATGAGAGTGAAGGTTCGTTCTCCGAGCTTGTGGGTTGGTATCCCAACGTTTTGTTACCAGGCTAGCTAACATCTTCAAAGGAGTTTAGGGGATGTCAGTGTCATCCCCTAAACTCTGCTGAAGATGTTACCTACCCTGCAGGGGTAGGTTCTACTTACCTTCCCTACTGGTTCTGATCGCGACAGAAGTGCGCGTTTTGCACGCGCGGGCTCGCTTCGCTCATGCACGCGCCCCCGTTGCGTCGTGCAAAACACCCAGAAATGACCCTCTGCGCATGCGCAGAAGCCTTTGCACATGCGCAGAGGGTTATTTTTCAAGTCATGGTGACCGGAGAACCGGTTCAGGAGCGTGGACCGCCAGTCTTTGCTGCCGGTTCGGCGAGCGGCGGTAAATTTCCGCTACCGGTTCTAATGAACCGGTCCAAACCGGCAGCAACCCACCTCTGCTAACGAAACATTTGGATACCAACCCACAAGCTCGGAGAACAAACCTTCACCCTCAAAAAGTCACTTTCCAGATTTCTATTTAAGACAGTAGAAGAGGAGCCTTCTGCTTTTTTCTCATTCCTTAGATCAACCTTCTCTCAATATGGTGCTGAGCAGCTGTGTGTTGGATTGCAACTTACATCATTCCCATCCACACAACCAGTGGCCAGGCTGGCTTGAAATGATGGATTTTAGAATTTCAGTATCTCTGGAGGTAATCAGATTTAGGACGGCTGCTTTTCATTACCTCTAAATTTCTTACTAAAGAGGAAATAAAAATTGTCTTTTAAGACCCAGCCAGTATAATAGCTTTCCTCACATTCGCCTAGCCCTGTGCAGGCTAACAATTCTGGGAACTGAAAGCCATCATGCTGAAAATTGCCAAGGGGGAGAAAATGGTTGTATTCTAATTGGTTGCAATATGAAACTAGTATTAAACTAACCAGCCTAAGCTGTCTACTTTAGCTTCTATATAGACCAGGGCAGTGGTGAAACCTACTTACCTTCCCTACCGGTTTGGAAGTGCACGCTTCGCGCGTGCACGCACGCTCGCTTCACTCACTCGTGCGCTTTTTCACTCGCGCTCTGCTTGCACACGTGCTTTTTCACCCACGCTCCGCTCGCGTGCATGCTTTTTTACCCACGCTCTGCTCACGCATGTGCTTTTTCACCCTCTGCGCATACGCAGAATGCTTTGCGCATGCGCAGAGTATTAAAAACAACAAAATGGTGATGTCTGGGCAGGTGGGTGGAGCCTCACGCTGCCGCCGCTACCGGTTCTCCGAACCACTGGCCGCCGCCGCTACCAGTACGCCCGGACCGGGCCGAACTGGTAGCATTTCACCAGCTATGCTAGCTGGAGAATTCTGGGAGTTGAAGTCCACAAGTCTTAAAGTTGCCAAGTTTGAAGACCTCTGATATAGAGAAACAAATTTGATTGGCATTTGAACATTCCTTCAATATTGGTGTCAGGCTAATGTTTTCTTTTGTATCTGAAAGCAACAGGTAAGCCACGTGGCAAAGAAGCCTCTGTCATCCCTGCCAACTTTTGTGGCACTCCTCTCCCTAACACCTGCTGCTTACAGCCTTCATTTCATTCTGCCTAATGGTACAGTTGGCCCTGAGCTGTGTCCATCTGCTCTATACTGGTAACTGACTGGCAAAGGACCTCTGCATTCTTGGGCAAAGCTTTTCTCCCTGCCTGGCAACCTGAATGCTATTTGACTTCAGAAGATGGGAAAGAAAGCAGGGATCATTTACTTGCAAGGCACATGCTATGCCATAGAGGCATATAGAGTGTTTGTTTATTTGTTTTTTTTCCAGTGCAATGATTATCAGAATGAGACAATCCTAGGTAAGAAAACAGCACCACTGAGAAGAGGTCAATCTCAGGGGCAAGACGCCTGCTTTCTTAACTATGCCTGACATATTTGCCCCTTAACAAATGCTGAACTGTAGGGACTCTTGATCCTCCCACAGTTGGGCCCAATGGCCATACTGACTGGATGCGAGGATGCTAGTTGCAACACTTTTGCAGGCACAGCTTGTGCATTGACATACCCTGTTTCCCCGAAAATAAGACCCAACCTGAAAATAAGCCCTAGCATGATTTTTTAGGATGCTCATAATATAAGCCCTACCCCAAAATAAGCCCGTTAAGATCGTCAGCCAGAAAGACACAATACCGTATTTCCCTGAAAATAAGACCCAACTGGAAAATAAGCCCTAGCATGATTTTTTTAGGATGCTCGTAATATAAGCCCTACCCCAAAATAAGCCCCAGTTAAGATCGTCAGCCAGAAAGACGCATTTAATACCATATTTCCCTGAAAATAAGACCCAACTGGAAAATAAGCCCTAGTATGATTTTTAGGATGCTCGTAATGTAAGCCCTACCCCAAAATAAGCCCCAGTTAAGATCGTCAGCCAGAAAGACGCATTTAGTACCGTATTTTCCCCAAAAATAAGACCTAACTGGAAAATAAGCCCTAATGTGTCTTTTGGAGCAAAAATTAATATAAGACCTGGTCTTATTTTCGGGGAAACACAGGTAGGGCACTGTATTAGCTGTAACCCTATTTGATTGCAAACATTTATTGCTGCCCCCTAAAGATTAACAGCTAAGCAGATTTTTATGACGGGACAGTACTCTTCGCTCCCACCCAGATAGTAATGTAATTTTTAACGAATTGGTTAACTCGTTGGAAACTGGATTCATCTATATACTGACGGCAAGCATTCCACACAATGCTTGGATTCCGCTTCTTCTAAATGCTAGCCCCCAGGTAAGGTGCATGGATTTATGAGAGTGTTACTTTTTCAGTAGTATTATTTTTATATGTTACTATATCACAAAATCAAGAGTGAAGGTGTGCTGCTTTAGGTCAGATTGAATATGACTGCCTTGGATTATTCATTCTGGGGACTTATTACGGTACTTGGAAGCTTGACACTTTACTGGCCTAGTGGTTTTCTGTAATTGAATGTGGGAATGGCCTTGGGAGACAGGAGGAAGCCAGGGGGGCATGGCAAATGATTCAGAAGGGGCCCTCCTTAGCTTCTTGGACTGTAAAGGCAAAGGGGTAGAGAGATATATTTCAGATTTGCAAGATTGCTCATACTTTGTTCATACTGGGAGCTGAAATTCAGTGGATTCAGAAGGTACCAGGTGAGAATGTAACCTTAATGTAACCTTATAATAAAGTTAGAGTTAGTACTTCTGGATGGACTTCTTATTTGGACCACTGTGCCAGCATCTTCACATGTACAGGTGGTCCTCAACTTACAACAGTTCACTTAGTGACTATTCGAAGTTACAATGGCACTGAAAAAAGTGACTTATGACCATTATTCACACTTACGACCGTTGCAGCATCCCCATGGTCATGTGATTTCACATTCGGATGCTTGACAATTGACTCACATTTATGACGGTTGCAGTGTCTCTGGGTCATAGGATCAGCTTTTGCGACCTTCTGACAAGCAAAGTCAATGGGGAAAACAGATTCACTTAACAACCATGTTACTAATTTAACAACTGCAATGATTCACTTAACAAATGTGGCAAGAAAAGTCGTAAAATGGGGCAGAACTCACTTAACAAATTTCTCACTTGGCAACAGAAATTTTGGGCTCAGTTGTGGTCATAAGTTGAGGACTACCTGTGCTAAATTTCAATCTCCATCATGACCACTCAGCACTCAGTTTTGCTACCTGGGAGAACTTTGTATGACAGATGGTAGACAGTGCATTTGATCATTTTACTATTTACTATTCTTGGTCCACAAGAATGGATTCCAAAACCCATGCTGAAGGTTGTCCTTTCATTGATAACATAAGCACTGTCTCCCATCTGTCCATATGGGAGAACAGGAGTCAACCTATTCTCCAAAGCACCTGAAGGCAGGACAAGAAGCAACAGATGGAAACTAATCAAGGAGAGATCTAACTTAGAACAGCTTGCCTCCAAAAGTTGGGGTGCCCCATCATTGGAGGTTCTTAAGAAGAGATTGGACAGCCATTTGTCTGAAATGGTGTAGGGTCTTCTGCTTGAGCAGGGGGTTGGACTAGAAGACCTCCAAGGTCCCTCCCGACTCTTATTTTGTATAATAGCTACAGTTCCCCCAGCAATGGCCATTAAAGTGGTCCTTGCCAAACCAGAATATCAGGAGCAAGTAACAGGATAAAAAAATAAGCAGGATGTTTTTAATGGACAGTCCAACCAAAAATAAGGATGATGTAAACAGTTTTTAAAATATGAAGCAATATTAAAACATGTCCAAGACTTTTAGGGGGTTGTACCCACACACACACACAATTTGGTAAGGGTATCAATATAAACACTCTGCACTTTCTGATTGCCTTGGCCACTAGCTCAGAATCCAGAGCAGGTTTGAGTTTTGAGAGTGAAATCTCATACTTACGCTTGGATCAAAGTGCTCATACTTTGTTCATACTGGGAGCTGAAATTCAGTGGATACAGAAGGTACCAGGTGAGAAAACCACCCTATTGTGAAAAATATCTTAGGTGAGGGTAGATATCTAGGTAAATGGAAGCACCAGGGGTGGGTTTCACTTACCTTCCCCACCAGTTCGCATCGCGATGTTTTGCGCACACGCGCTCCCTCCGTGCGTGCGCACGCGCTCCCTCCATGCGCGCGCGCGCATTCCCTCTGGCAATTTGGCTTCCGCACATGCTCAGTAGCTTCAATCAGCCCGAAACACAGCTGAGGAGCTGATCAGCTGTGCTTCGGGCGAAGGAATAAAGGTCAGTTTAAACGCAGGGGCGGGCGGGAGGGCCCTTTTTCAAGCGGCAGAACAGGAAAAACCTTCCAAACAGTAAAAAAATTCACTAAAAATTCCCAAAAAAAGATGGCAGCGCCCACGGACTGGCACCGACCGAACCGGATCCATGACATCACCAGCGGGTCGCTAACGGTTCGGGCGATCCAGTCCAAACCGGGAGGAACCTACCCCTGGGAAGCACCTACAGCACTTTTGGAGTTAGGAAAAATATGTTGTCCTAAACTCACTCTGCCTTAGGAAAGAAGTTATATGTAATAAACAGCAAGAATAGGAATTTCAGAAGTTTATTGTTGTTAAAGATCTGTTGTCACCAAAATCCATTTTTATGTTCAACTTGCAGTTGCACGCTTTCAACTTATATGTGGGAACACTCCATACCACCTCCCAATTGACAACTAACTTATACAGATACAGTACATTTGTGATGCTAATGGTTTCTTGACAGAGACAATGGTATAATTAGATGGACTGTCTAGTTAATGCATATAGGAAAATTGCCCTCTGCTGGCTGGACAAAGCATGAATCAATGTGCTTATGTCCCTGACGAAAAGTACACAATGGGTTCCCCTTTGGCAGAATTTTACCAAAGAAAACTCATCTTAGAATTTCAGCACAAATAGCAATTTTGCAGAAGAACAAGCGGCAGATGGCTGACATGCATAATGGCATTAACAGTGACTTTCCCTGAACTGGGATAGTTAAGCAGGAAAACATATAATGAGTGAAGTATCCTTGATAGACCCTGTCCTAGTAATATAGTTAAAGCAAAGAGAAGGGCTACCTATTTTGTAAACGTATTTTTGCAAGCATATCATGCTGAAGGAATGTGCTCAGCCATTTACAGTTACTACTCCAGAAAGCTGTGATATTTAGGGAGGTAAAGCTCCTATATTATCATGGCAGTAAAAAAAAAAAAAAACAACTCAGGAGAATTTCCAAGGCTCAAAAGTGGAAGTATACAGATGAAGTCATGTGTGGGCACTTTGACAATGCAGCAACCTCCCCATTACATCACTGACTTAGGACTACTTAAAGAGTTGAAAATCCATCAGAGTGCCTCCCAAGGGCCTTTGTCATATCCTTGAAATATGCGAGAAATCGTTATCATCCTCCTCTTTTTACAGTTTTGTAGCTCTATGAGCCTGTTGGAGACAGATGACAAAGAAGCATCTAGGAAGAACAGTAAGGGTGAGAACGACCTACTTACCTATAGATAGTCTTGTTGTGGAGTCCTGGGAATAAAGCACAGTGCAAGCAAGCACACTTCGTAAATGTTTGCTTTTAAGGCTTTATAACATCCACTGAACAAACCTCAGGGGAACTTCACATTTTCTTGGCTCTGCTTGAAGACCTTCAACTTTACTTTCCTTGGCTTGTATCCTCATGTTCTTCAAGTGCCAGAAATGGAGATGCTAAAAACAAAAAAAGGTTTTAAAACAAAAACTGGTTTGGGCGCGCTTGTTCTAGTGCATGGAGGTGATGCATGAACCCTTTAAAAAAAAATAACAATTAAGATTTTTAGGAGATTTTAAAGAATAGATACTATAAGAATTCTCAGCTACCAAGAAGTAAAATAACTAAAAGTTTTAATAACGTAATACACATTGGAACTATTTTGCATCAGCTTAAGTTGGAAGCATCTGGTATCATTCTGTCTATTTTAATTGATAGAGGCTGCTAATTAGAGGTCCTTCCCATCCATTGTTGATTCCCCCCCTCTTCATTAACCAGAAATGCCAGGAACTAAAACTGGAAACTTTGCATATAATATTTATATTCCATTATTAGGCTTTTTTCCTTCCTCTAAAGAAAGACAATGGCCATAATCTTTGTGACATCAGGATCTAAGTTTTCTTCTGGCACCAAGTGGCAGCAGTTCCAAAACAGTGACAAAAAGAGAGGGAGAGGGAGAAAGAGGGAGGGAGGGAGGGAGGGAGGGGGAGAGAGAGGGGGGGAGAGAGGGAGAGAGAGGGAGAGAGAGAGAGAGAGAGAGGAATGGAATGGAATGGAACGGAATGGAATTCAGCAAGGTTTCTCTTCCCTACCCCCATTTGCTCTTCTAGGAGAGAGAGAGAGAGAGAG